>VDFB02278967.1:0-94147 GCA_007258455.2 Sequoia sempervirens
GCAAGCCCCCAAGATCAAGATCCTATGGAAAACCAACATAGGCACAAAAAAACACACATGCAAATAATGTATGAAGCAAGAACAAGGCACCTGCATGCATTACCAAAGACAAAAAGAAAGAAAGAAAAAAAGTGGTGGATCAAGCCTCGACCATTTTTCTAGCACAATATGGATCTAAGTTGTTTGTCCAAAACATTTACAAGTGGAACAAGATGTCTACTATGAAAACCAAATGCACACTCACAAGGGCTAGTGGAACCTCAAGGAATCCACTAGGTGAGCCCCCAACAAGACACGTATGCATGCAACCAATATGTGCTCACATAGACAAGCATGTGACTATGGGAAAGTCATTCCTAAGTTTGGATCACATTCGGTAACCATACCAAAGCTATACCTTCTAATAACTTTGATAAGGAGCCACACAACACGAATAGAAGGATTAATGAGGCAAGAAAAAATTCATATGCTTCACACCCATGAACAAACAAGATGGCTCCATAGGAAAGCAAAGTGTGTTATGGAAGGTGGCCATATAACAAATTTTATATGAAAAATAGTGTAAGGTACATTCGAAAGAGTTTTTATTAGTTCATGTAAGGTCTTAACTTAGAGAACATTTTGCCTAATGTCTCCAAGAAAGGACCAATCAAAGAATAGAATATTTACAACCTAGGGGATGCAATGTGTCACATCAATCCACTAAGATAAATATAATATGGTAAGAGAGATCACACTCTTGAAGGAAATCACACCCAATTTCACCACAAAGTGAAAGACGCATCACATGAAGTAAGAAGACTACACAATGAAACAAGAGTTGTAATTGAAATGAAAAAGAATAATGCCAATGTATGCCCCCACTTTAAAGAAATTGCTAAAAACCATGATGTGAATAATTAATTTAAAGTAGAAAATGATAAATTCTAACAATAAAGAGGACATGAGAGCTTATTTGGAAATCCCTGTGCCAATTCATATGTTTCCAAATAAAGCTACGTCATGAAAAGGGGTTACCCCCAAAAGAAAACCCCAAAAATCATATAGGGGATCCACAGATTTGGGATCAGTATGTGTTTTCTATAATTTTCTTATAGAGAGAAGGACCATCATCATTCCCCAAATACTCATGGAATAAGAAAAATGACATAAAGAGAATGAAAACAAATAAAATCTTCTAGGTCAACATGGAAGAGACGTGAATGTCTCAATGCCTTGTGTCATCTCCAAAAGAAAAACACAAGACAAGGAAAAGATTTTGGGTCAACATGGAAGAGATCTAAATGTATCGACGCCTTGCATCATCCCCGAAAGGAAAACACAAGACAAAGAAACATAAAAGAGAGAAATATATCAAACAAAATGGTATGGGGAGATCACATTATGCACATGCAAAGAAACATGAAAATGAAAATAAAGACAAGACTAGTAAGGTGCATGCAAGTCAACCTATTAGTAGGTTGTCCACATCCCAATCTTGTTCATTGTATACGGAAGGTAGAAGAATAGCCAAAGGGACAACAACAAGTGTAAGACTAGGGTCATCACCAAATTCAACACTCTTCCTAGGAGAATTGTCATTTAAGCTCATAGAAGAGGAAAACAATGTATTCAATAAATTATGTACTTCATAAATTTTAGCAAACTCATCATCATCATCTAATTTAATCACAACAGGAGGTCGAATGATAATGTATAAAGAAGGATTTAGCTCTTGTTGTGGTTGAGATATATTATCTTTTTGTTGTGACCTAGAGGGAGACTCATCATGTGTTGCTTCAATCAAGTTTTGATGTTGATTTCATTTGTTGTTCTCTTCATTTAACCTTAGAGCAAGTGCATGAAATCTACGCCTACACTCTAGCATTTTTGTTTATTTTTTGTGTGATTTTCAATTTGCATTTTTGTAGGAGTGGGTGTATCAACCATAGGTTATTTTCTTCCCCAAGGGAAGGAATGAAAGGAACCATAGGAGTCTATTCAACCACTTTCTCTTTATCTTTATAAATTTCTTTCATATTAGGAGGTATGACAAAATTGCTTTGTTTATCTCTTGGTCATTTATAGGAGATAGGAAAAGGGTTTATCTTAGGCTGGTCTTAGTTACTGTGAAGGCATTTTGGTTCAATCATGGTTTCATCAAGGATAGGTGGCTCAATCACAAGTTAAGGCATGTTTCTAAAGGATAGTTTTTCTAAGCAATTTTCCTTAAAATTTAGATACGATTTGAAAAAGAAGTTCTCATGAAGTTTAATAGGTTCCATAGGCTCAGACCAAAAGAAATCTAATGAAAAATTTCGATGAGAAGACATAGGATTAAAGCCTCTTTGGTGCACAGTAAAGATTTCATTTTCAAAGGGAAACTTTAAATATTGACGTACGACCGATGGGATGGCTTCCATGGAGCGTAACCATGGATAAAAAAGTTTCACATAGAATTGATCTGACATTAAGATGATGGAGAATGAGACATCTAATTGTTTTGGTCAAAATTTTAAAGGAAGGGTGATCAATCCCATTGTAGGGAAAGCAAAGCCATAATGCATTTTTATCCATGCTTTTGCTTTGTCATATGTTTCTTGATAGAGTTCATGCACAAGTAAGAATTATTTAGTGATCACATTCTCCCCACACATGGGATCAATTAATATCCCATTATTGGGCTTTTCATTGATTCATATACCTATGTAAAGAGGACCATCAGGTGCATTTCTAATTATATCCTTAGATGAGAAAGCAATGTCAATAGGCTTTTTAGTTTTGCCCTTATGAGGTTGAGTTTTGATCAATGCAAACATACCATCCATAGGATTTTTTTCATCAGTATCCATAGGACCTTGATTATCAATATCAATGTTGTCATCATTCATGTCAACATTCATCACATCATTCTTCTTTGTTTCACTAGCTTTGAAAAATGAAATATTATGATTTGTCAATCATGGGGTTGGTAAATATTTGCGAGTTTTGGTTGGAATGACAACAAACTTATTTACTTGATCATTAACACCTCCAATTTGAAGTCGATTATAATCAATGAGGTCTTCTACAATATTTTTAAGACACTTACAATGTTTTGTATCATGTCCATTTTGTTAGTGATAATGGAAATGGGAATTCTATATAAAGTTTGGAGGTAAAGGCTTATTAGGATTGAGTGCTTTAATGGGAGGTAAGGAGATCATTTTCTCTTCTAGAAGTTGTAACATTGTGTGATGGAGGGTATTAGGTAAGGGAGTAAATTGTCTAGCCAAATCCCCAAATGTAAAAGGATTTGTCTTCTTTATATCAACCACTTGGGTATCAACATGTTGACTTGGTTGAGGGGGCTTTAGTTGAAGGAAACCTTTATTTTTTCCTAAAGGGTTGACAATTTTTTTGGTTTGTGGATTCGTATTTTTTGAGGATGGCTAGAGGTGGGTTTTTTTTCACAACTATTAACTGAGTTTTGATAATCACAAAGGGTAGTGCATAAGTGTACAAAAGAAGGAAACTTCATCATGCTAAGCTTATCTTGTATCTTAGTTTGCAACTTCCCAATGAACATCCATTGAAGGTGAGGGTGAAGAATCTTCACGACAATTTGGGAATAAAGTGATTGATAGTGTGAAATGAAGTTAGTAACTTTTTTATCATCCTTTTGCTTACATCTCATCAAATCAACTAAGGTCATCTTAGGAGTCATGTGCACATGGAAATGGTTTATGAAGGACTCAACAAGTTCATTGAATGAATGAATTGAGTTGTTTGGTAACAAGGAAAACCATTCTAAAGTAGTGTCTTTCAAGGACCTAGGGAAAAGCTTAGCCAAGAGCTTATCCTTAAGGACAAAATCACTACATAAGGCAGTGTATGCAAAAGCATGGTTAGAAGGATATCCTTTCCCTTCATATTTCTCAAACCCAAGAATCTCTATACTTTGTGGTATATGATGAAACCTTCAAATTTTGCAAATTTGAAGTGCCCATATTGAAAAATTTTCCTTTGCACACTCAAAAGTGCACCTAAAAAATCTGCACAAGTGACCTACTTTGGAGGGTCACAATTCAGAGCCAGTTGATTTTTGTGCCAAACCCCTTAGTGGACATATTCAGTTGACATATGGTAAAATGTGTGTCATGTTTCAAGCCCCTATGATGAGTTTTGATAAGTTTTTGAAAGGAAAAGCTTGAGGGTTAGAGAACTATTTTGTTGTTTGTGAACTCTCAGTCCTGCAAGTTGGCCTCCTATTCGAGTAGATATTTCACAACTGGATGATCGTCATATCAAATAGATTGATTTGTTGCATTCCCCTCACATTCATATGCTCCTTGGTCCGGTTTCAGAGTCTCATGATCTGATTTGATATCTTTACTAGGTCAAAAGAAAATGTAGTTTGTTTTGTTTTTACATTTCCATTTCCTGAATTGTTTCAAAGTGGTCAACTTTGACCCTCAATATCCAATGATGAATGATGATTCAAGGAAATCCCTCTTGCACGCATGCTTAATGTACTTAAATGACCTAGTGTGTCCAATGGCAACGTCCCAAGAGATGAGATCTGACACTGACACAATCTGATCAGACATCATTAATTTTAAAATTGATGAAATGAAAAGGGTTTTGAAGGAGACTCAGCTTTCTACCAATATAAATTATGCTTTACTTGAATTTAATAGATAATTATTATTCATTTTCTATTTGAACTACAGCTAAAGTCCTGATTGATAGGATAATTGAAAAACATCTATAGCTTTCTAATAGTGTCATATTTTTTGAATCGAAAACATGCATCACATTCTATGCTTCAGATAATATAGATTAAAAAAGAAAAATTGAATTTAATGAAGTTTTGACCAAGTTAAGGTGGTCGACATAAGGGTTTTTATATTTCTAAAAAGTTGTAATAAAAATCATAATTAATTATTTCACTTGGAAAAAATTACAAAAAAAAAAATATACTACATTGGGACATGAGTCCCTCTACTTATATCTAAAATCTTATAAAAAAATTATCATTTTATTGTGGTTAGGGTGGTCAGATAGACACCTACTTCTTATTTTTTTCTTGAAATTTAAGTACTACTGCATTGAAATTTCAAATTTTCACCAAATAGATTTTGTCTTTTTAAACAAACCTAGTAGTTTAGAAACTACATTCAATTTGCTACAGATTCTATTTTTACGTATTTTTTAAATAATATAGATAACTTATTCAAATTTTTACGTCAAGTTGCCTAACTCTGATTTTTCTGAAATTTTTGCCACTTAAGGGCCTATTTTTTCCATGATGATCCTGCACATACCCATTAAATATCTTGCACCTCATGATCTTTTTTACCAATCTATTTGTTGCATTGCATTCTCGGTTCAAATATCTTCTTGCTTATGAATTTTCATGGCTCTAGGAGGCTATTTGACTAGTTTTCCAGGGCAATTCCAAAGCCCACTTGGCCAGTTTTGACTACAGTACAAAGTGCTTGAAAAGAAAATTTGGATGTCTACCCAGTTCATTTTTTCAACTCAGAATCATTCAAAAGTGGCCTTAGGTTCAATTCAAGTTGAAACTTGTTTAAAAATAAAAATAAAAAAACGGGCCTACATAGGGACCCAACATGCATCACAGAGTTATGATGTTGTAGGTGTTGCAATGATTGAATGGGATATGAGAATCCATCAGTGGTTGTTCAAATGACTTCCAGTTTGAAATGCATCATGCAGTAGAAACTCTTGAGCATTTCACTCAAGCATCTAAATATAATAAGAAAGTCGCATATTTTAAATATTTATTCATGGCTTGTGAGTGCAATATTAGAAATTATTGCTAAACATTGAATCTTGCAAATGAGAGGGGTTCTCTACTTTTGGAGGTATAATCTCTTTAAAAATATTTTCTTACAAAGGAGATGGCATTCCTCCATCAACTAGAAGAGGATGGTGTTTCACTAAATTTATTATGGGATCAAGTCACAACACTATTTAATTTGGCTTTGTTGTTTAAGCAACCACATAGTACTAAGAAAGCAAATCATTTTTATAGACTTCTTATGAATATGGGTACATATCTCCACGTCTTGAAGTAATGGTTTGGGTTTAATAAGATCAATTTAAAGATTAGGATTGATTTGGGATGTAGCTTTAAATCCATAAAAACTCACCAAGGGGTATGTGTAGGATCATAATGGGCCAAAAAGTGGCGATATGATGGGTATGAGTAGGGTATGTGGCTGATGACTTTTTTTTAACCCAAAATTGATGAAATGAAAAGGGTTTTTAAAGGAGATTCTAAGCTTTCCACCAATATAAATTATGATTTACTTTGAATTTAATAAATAATTATTACACATTCTCTATTTGAATTACAACTAAAGTCCTGATTGATGTGCTGATTGAAAACATCTATAGCTTTAAACATTATAAAACTTTTAATCTAAAACATGCATCATATCTTACACTTCGCATACTATAGGATTAAAAAAAATGTCGAATTTCTCGTGAAGCTTTGACCAAGTTAAGGTGGTTGGTCAAACATATGACTTTTTATACTTTTTAAAAAGTTGTAATAAAAATTCATAATTAATTATTTACTTGGAAAAAATTACAAAAAATATGCAGACGATCTGACATGAGTCCTCTACTTATATCTAAAATCTTATAAAAAATATTATCATTTTATTGTATAGGGGTGGTCAGACAGACACCTACTTCTAATTTTTTCCCTGAAATTTAAGTGCTACTACATTGAAATTTCAAATTTTCACCAAATAATTTTTTTTTTTAAATTAAACCTAGTAGTTTAGAAACTACATTTAATTTGCTACAAATTCTATTCTTACATATTGTTGAAATAATATAGATAACTTATTCAAATTTTTACATCAAGTTTCCTAAGTTTGATTTTTCTGAATTTTTTGCCACTTAAGGGTCTGTTTTTTCCATGATGATGTTGCACATACCTGAGGGGTTTATGTCTATTTGAAAACATGGAACTAACAACAGATGATTGGATTGAAGTAATGAAACAATTTCAACATACACAAAGGAATAAATTTTGATGCAATTGATTCTTACATTGATCCTCTACTTGGAATTGAAATTGGTTTATTGCTTTGTTCAATGAGAACATGGGCTGGTATATCACATCCAAAGTTCCAAGTTTCAATATTTTTAGAAATGAAGACCAGGCGACCTATGTTTACAACAAAATATATCAAAATTGCTTGAGGTAATTCTATTTGGCAACATCTTGAAATGAATGGAGGGATTTAAAATGGTCGTCAATGTGCCTTTTGGAGGGATTTTTTGATTTTTCAAAGCTTTCACGCATGAAGCATTGTGGTTTTGGTGCCTTGTAAATCCTACAGGTAAAGCCATCGCGTTTTACTTTGCAAGGTAGGGTTTTTGTGGGAAATGAAAATGTATTGAAGTTTCTTGAAAATATCTCATGCTTGTGCTAATTTTAAATGGCTCAAAGCATGAAGAAAAATTTATGGTTGCACAAACTAAATCAGGTGCTAAGATTTATGTTGAAATCCCACTTTGAAATTGAAGATTATGTTGCAGCTATTTGCAAATGGCGCCACCATAGAAATAGCTAAAGGGAACAATTTAATTTTGTAAAAGAAAATTTGGGGACAGAGTAAAATGTGGTGCACAGACCAAGAGATGTCTTTCTACCATAGTGAGGGAAGGGAACTGGAGTGAAAGCCAATGAATGGCATGAAAACCAAAGAAATGAAAATGGTTGCGCTTCAAAATGTTTCCACAAAGACCAAGATTTGTTCTGCCATGTAGGGGATGGTTTGTGGGTTCCACAAGCAGCAAGGAGACATTTGTGTTGAAGATGGGGCACCACTACACTAGCTAAATGAGATGCCATCTTACTTGTTGGGGCCCAACTTGACACTATAAAGGGAAACCTTCACACAAGAATATAGAGATGTTGCAAGAAGAATCTTCACTCAGATGCTTGATGGTGCAGGTTTGCAAGGCTCGAGAACTGTGAAACAAGCGATAGGCTTAAGGAAGAGGAGACTCAAATATATGTGAAGGTCCATTCATTTCGGTGTTGAATAATGGTGAAAATATGAAGGAAAATCATTAAATGTAGATCTCTAGTGCCCTCAAATTATATATTACACTTGGACATTGGCTTGTAATGAGTAGTTGGGGTGAGCTTTCATCCACACCTCTAATGGAGGGTTGTTCTGGATGGTAAATTAGATTCTTGAGATGGCTTCACCACCTTATTTCAATTGCATTGAGTAAGAATTTCCCATAAGTAATAGTGAGATAATTTCTCTCAGTGGAAGTCAAATGAAATTGCAAACTCCTTCAAAAATCTTCAATGCCATTGCTTGATATAAAGGTCTAAAGGAAGCTTTCAAGGAAATGAATTTATGGAGAATATGGAGTTTGGTTGCTACAAACATTTCTAGCATACCACCATGGTCAAATTGTTATCTCCATTTGAAACTGAGGCATATATCCTTTCTAGCCCATGAAGAGGAGGGCTGATATCACCACAAGAGTGTGGGGAAGTAGGGGAATATTGGGAGGTGAATAAAGTTTCCAATATTTAATTAATATTTCATCAAACATTTATAGGTTTTTTTTTAATGCTTCCCCACTAGCTCATGAGAAGTATTGATGATGGCAGCAGGTGCTCGTAGGAGAACAAGCATTGGGAGGAACGACTTGGTGGGCCCACTAAATTTTTTAAAGTTTTTAAACTTTTAAATTTTTTTCCCGATGATATAGTTTTGAAGCCATCATTTTTTAAAAATGTAAAATTTTAATATAAAGTGTAGGGTAAAATCAAAAGGCACGTATAAGTAGTTTTAATGGCTCAATGAAAATTTTAAAATACCTTAAAAGTAAAGGTAAAACTTACGATGCCAATAATATAAAATGAAATAGGGAATGGGTGATTATTTTATGAAGTGAATAATATATTCATTGTATGAGATGTTTACTTTGCTAGAGAAGAATTTTTTCACATAGAACCAATTTTCACGTAGCAGGATGAAAAATGGATATAGAGGTGAAATCTTTTGCAAGTAAGATATTTTTCAATTGCAGAATAAAGAGGAATGATGAATCTTCAAGGTGGAGAATATTTTTCCGTTGTAGTGTAGGTGAATGCATGAAGCATTAATCAATGTACAAAATAAGGTTTTCTCTTTAGGCGGTGGGAAGTTATTCATCAATGAACTTGAGTTTGCCAAGTGTCTTCTTCTGATGTGCATTTAGGGTTTCTTTCTCCTTAAGTGCAAAATTTTGATTCATTGTAAGAGATTTGTTTTGTAATTAGTCATGGTGAACATTTGTAAGGTGAATGCTAAGCATTTTAGGATTTTGTTTTAGGTTGGAGTGTGTCAATACACATGTATTTTTGATAAGCAATATTGTCAAAGTAATATAAAATGGTGAAAATTTAGAGCCATTTTCTCTCCTATGTGCTTTTGTTTATGAGTTATGAATAAATATAATCAATGATTGTTTTGTTCATCTCTTGTGGTTTCTAGTGGGTGTACAGTTTAGCTCTTTTCCATTAATTCAAGGAACTAATATAAGTGCTTGAATGAAGTTATAGATTCATTTGAATTAAGAGCTAGGATTCTAATAAGAAGTTGTGGTTGAGAATAAAATGTTGATGTACTATAATGCAGTAATGTCAAAGATTAGATGATGCTAAAATGTTATTAGGTTGTATAGGTGTTGAAGTTGACTTCATTCCAAGGATGAGGCATTGATATAAGTGTGTTATTCATGTTACATTTAGTTGATTAATTCAGCAACAAATCATAATTTTAAATCAATCTACTTATCAATCTCAGTTTGTTGGTGTGTTCAGCTTAATTTATTACATCTCTCATGTTTAATGTGTACACTGCCATAAAGGTCAACCAAACCTTTAGGTTTACTATTTTTTTTAAACACTTGGATGAGAAACATCTATTTACAGTGTATTTGATACTTTGGCACACAAGTATCTATAAATATACTATTGGGATTACCCTCCCAAGTTTAAAAAACCCTGAAGTTTAAGGGAGAAAAGGTTACCTATCAAGCTCCCATTCGTTGACCACTAACCTTAAGGTGTCTTAAGCATAAGGGTTGGCTACCCGTTAGAGGAATTTAAGGTTCTACTGGAAAAAGAACCAATAGTATCATCGTTCTCAATATTTTCAAGGATAAGGGATTTCTTTTGACATGGTATGAAGGTTGGCCATTTTTTTTTTGGTTTATGGTGGAAATCTTCTTTTGAAATGATGAAATATTTTGCAAAAGTTGATTGAGAATAAGTGTCATTGGTTGTATTTTGAGATGGAGGTGTATATGTGTTTGAGGGGGAAGTGAATGGAATGCTTACGAGAGGTAAAGTGGTAGGAGATATGATATGAGATACAACAAAGGTTGTCATGTCCCCTTCCAGTTGACATCTCTTAGTGATTGAGATTAGCCTATTATGCGACCCTCGTAGGGTGATAGGATGGATAGAGGGTCTTGTTGGAGCTTGGCTTGGCTTCAGTTGTCAGAATTTACCAATTTGGTTTTCGTTTGGGGTCGTTCGGACTTCATTTGCTTGACTTGCTATTTTTAGTAAGTTAAGTCACTCAGCGGAGTACCCCTGCTATTTTTAGCAGTATGGTCTGGTCGTGTGAAAATTCAATCATTTATTCTCCAGCTTCAGATGGTTCGTTAATTTGACTTATTTTGAGGAAGATAATAATATTTAATTGTCAAATTAAATATTAATTATTTTGAAGCTTATATTATAAAGTTATAATATTATTTAATATTATAACTTAAGTGATTTTTAAAGGGGTTGACCAACATGAAGAGGGGGCCACTTTTCAATTATATTTTATAATTAAAAGTGCATTCTAGACTTTGGAAAAATTAAAAGAAAAGTTTGAACTTTATTTAAATTATTGCTTTTTGAGAAAAGTCGACTTCTTGAAGGATATAAGGTTTTTCATTGGGAAAAGAGCACATTATGTTATGAAATCAATTTTTGATCATGTATTCTTCTAGAGAACAGAGCCAAGGGTTTCAGTTGTCTTTTTGGCATTGGAGAACGAGCCATCTTCAGTGTTGCAGTTCAGAGGTTGTGAAATATCAGCTAATTTATTGCTTGTCAGAGAGGTAGCTTCATTTAGAGGTTATCACAGAACTTATTCAGAGATTTATCTTCAGGGATTTGATCTGGAATTCATCCAAGAAAGGTTCTTCATTTCTAGGTGCCATTTTCCAAGATCCAGACACATCTTGCAAGGGCTATACAAATTCATTGCTATTGTTATTAAGTCGTACTTGCTGCTGTAGGGCCATACTTTTCAAGTACAGGCCGTACTTCTCATACCAAGTCAAACACCTTTCTTTTTGGCAATCTGCCTTCATCAACAGAGGTGCATATTCTTCTGGATCCTTTTGCAAACGTCAGACAAAAGGAGAAGCTGATTAATATGATGGCTGTACCATTTCTTGGGCATCTTAGATTGCTGTAGTAATCAGGTTTTTTTGCATAAAAGTTGTTGCTTTTTAGATTGCATGTTATCAGATCTTGTTTGTAATTAGCATAGAAGATCAATAAATACTCTGGCATCTATAAATCTAGTAGATTCTATCATTTACGGTGTTGCAATGTTTTACTTAAATTTTATAAGCAATTTCTTTCAAAATCGCTTTTTACTACTGTATGCAAAAAACTCAAAAAAATCAAAAATGTTCAAAAACAAGCAAAAACAGACAGTTTCAGAAAACAGTGAGAACAGGGGTTTCTCACTGGAGAAACCCCTGTTCTCTTTGTTATTCACCAGATGGTTCAGATCAACTTTATTTTTGAGGAAGATAATATTTAATTATCAATTAAATATTAATTATTTTGAACTATATTATAGTTATCATATTATTTTAACATTGCAGTTCAAGCGATTTTAGCGCTCACCAACGAATAGGGGGGCATCTTTTCAATTATATTTCATAATTGTGCGCATTCGAGACTTTGAAAACTAAAAAAGAAAGTTTGAACTTTATTTAAATGATTGCTTTTGAGAAAAGCCCATTTTGAAGATATGTTTCATTGGGAAAGTAATATTGGCGTCATGAAATCACTTGATCGCTATTCTTCAACGAGTTACAGCCAGCTGTTTTGCTAGTATTTATTTTCAGCAGCCAGCCGTAGGTATCGCGAAATAGTCAGTCGAGTTTATGCTGCTTGTCGAGGTAGCTTCATTCATAGTTATCGCATCCTCATTCGCAGATTTATTCTTCGGGAGTTTGATTAGAATTACTAATGGTTCATTTTAGGCATCATTTTTCTGTTATTCGTGACATTATTTTGTAGTCGCATAAATTATTGCTGGTGTTATTAAGTCGATTAGCCAGCAGGTCGTACTTTTATATTAAAGCCGTGATTTTCATACCAAGTCAATGTTTTGGCACCGCTTGATTGTCAGGTGATATTCATCTGGAGAAGTCGATACCGCGATGGCGTACCGCCTCGGCATCTTAGATTACAGCGCAACGTGCTTTTCACATAAAAGCGTCGCTTTTAGATTGCATGCTATCAGATCTTGTTTGTAATCAGTATAGAAGATCAATAAACTAATTGGCATCAATAGATCAATCAATTTCCATCATTTTTAGACTTGTGGTATTTTATTTCATTTTTATAAGCAATTTCTTTCAAAATCATTACTGCCATAAACCCTTGCCTCACCGTATCGCTTCTCAAACTGCCTCTGTTTTTGCTTGTATTCTCACTGTTTTCTGAAACTGTCTGTTTTTGCTTGTTTTTGAACGTTTTTGATTTTTTTGAGTTTTTTGCATACAGTAGTAAAAAGCGATTTTGAAAGAAATTGCTTATAAAATTTAAATAAAATATTGCAACACTGTAAATGATAGAATCTACTATATTTATAGATGCCAGAGTATTTATTGATCTTCTATGCTAATTACAAACAAGATCTGATAACATGCAATGTAAAAAGCAACAACTTTTATGCGAAAAAGCCTGATTACTGCAGCAATCTAAGATGCCCAAGAAATGGTACAGCCATCATATTAATTAGCTTCTCCTTCCATCTGATGTTTGCAAAAGGATCCAGAAGAATATGCACCTCTGTTGATGAAGGAAGATTGCCAAAAAGAAAGGCATTTGACTTGGTATGAGAAGTACGGCCTGTACTTGAAAAGTACAGCCCTGCAACAACAAGTACGGCTTAATAACAACAACAATGAATTTGTACGACCCTTGCAAGATGTTTCTGGATCTTGGAAAATGGCACCTAGAAATGAAGAACCCTTCTTGGATGAATTCCTAGATCAAACCCCTGAAGATAAATCTCTGAATAAGTTCTGTGATAAACTCTGAATGAAGCTACCTCTCTGACAAGCAATAAATCAGCTGATATTTCATAGCCTCTGAACTGCAACACTGAAGATGGCTCATTCTCCAATGCCAAAAAGACAACTGAAACCCTTGGCTCCATTCTCTTGAAGAATACTTGATCAAAAATCAATTTCATAACATAATGTGCTCTTTTCCCAATGAAAAACCTTATATCCTTCAAGAAGTTGACTTTTCTCAAAAAGCAATCATTTAAATAAAGTTTGAACTTTTCTTTTAATTTTTCCAAAGTCTCGAACGCACTTTTAATTATAAAATATAATTGAAAAGTGGCCCCCTCTTCATGTTGGTCGACCCCTTTAAAAATCACTTAAGTTATAATATTAAATAATATTATAACTTTATAATATAAGCTTCAAAATAATTAATATTTAATTTGACAATTAAATATTAAAATCTTCCTCAAAATAAGTTTGATTAACAAACTGTTTGAAGCTGGAGAATAAGTGATTGAATTTGCACACGACCAGACCATACTGCTAAAAATAGTAGGGGTGCTCCGCTGTGTGACTTAACTTACTAAAAATAGCAAGTCAAGCAAATGAAGTCTGAACGACCCTGAACGAAAACCAAACTGGTAAATTCTGATAACCAAAGCCAAGCGAAGCTCCAACAAGACCCTCTATCCATCCTATCAGCCTACGAGGGTCGCATAATAGGCTAATCTCAATCACTAAGAGATGTCAACTAGAAGGGGACATGACAAAGGTACAAGGATTGCTAGTGGAAATACCCAAGGTAGGAATGACATTACAAGTAGGTTGCATCATTATTGTAACTTGAGAATAGGTATAGGTAGGAATAGAGGAAATGTTTGTGGGAGGAGGAAATTGAGTTCCTCCTTGACTTTGAGTATTGTTTGAAGGTTGAGCACAACTAGTAAGTTTTCCAAAAATATGAGCTAGGTTACATGCAAGTTCTATTCCTTCTTCACTTTTAATCATGTGACGTATGTTATCTATGGTGGGAATAGTAGTGGTGGAGTTGTTTTCAGTACTCACTTTATGTTGTATTTTTGCTAACTCTTCATGGATTTGGACTATGTTTTCTTAAGGAATGCTAGTAACCATTATTTGAGCACTTGTCACACTACTTGAAGGTAGAGAGTCGTTAAGGGTATGGTCCATACCTAGTGAACTAGTGTCAACACTATGAGTGAAAGAGCTAGATAACCCAAGATCCACGATGAATGTGCTATCACGAGATGACATGACTCTGGAGCTATATCTCACTATAGCATTAGCAATAGGATGCCAAATTGTACAACTCATGCAAGGGAAAATCAATGAATGCAAGATAAATGAAATGAACACAAGATAAATGATAGTCTTTAATTCTGATTCTAATGTTTACAAATGCACTTGAAATAAAATGAAATTAAGCTATATGTAATGAAATGAATGAAATAGAAACTCGGTAATCTAAAACGAATATCTAACAACATCAAACAAAAGCACAGAAACAAGGTTTTTAATGTTGTAAAATGTAGTTTCAAGTCTAAAAAAGGACTAAATTGCCCAGAGGGGCATATGAGTCCCAGTTAGTTTTTTTGAAGGGTTCAAATGTTGACAAATAGTCAACACAGAATTCCAAGAAATAAAGTAAAAAAATTGTATCAAGACTAAATCACCCAAAGGGGCGTATGAGTCCCACATTAGGGTTTTGACACTAAATTCAACAAATTTTGAGTGGATGTTAAAGTTTCTTGTTTTTATGTTGCCTAGAATGTGTGAAATTACATATTTTCAATGAAATTCAATGATCCAAGGTGAAAAAATGTAACCTATATGCACTTTTGCTAATGCAAGATTTAGAAGCCCTAAATGCAAATTAAATAATACAAGATCTAATACAAAGTTAATGTAAGCTATATCTAGTACTATGATGCACTCCAAATTAGAAAATAAGGTATCCAAAGGTTAGGTCCACCAAAATGAACACAAGCAAATAGGGTGCTCCACCTTTTAGGAGATGAAGCACACAAAGGGGGAAAGGATCCCTCCTATTTTTATTTCACTCTAGTTCATTCAAGGAAACCCTAGATATCTCAGTCCAATGGTTCAATTGAGAGAAGGGGTTGCTATAAGGTCTCCTTGGGTGTGGTTCAAGAAAAAAAGGGGGTTTACCACTAAGAAAAGGCTTAGAAAGAAGGAAATGTAAATGATATGCAAATATAGCTATGTAACCTAGGAAATAAAACTCAAAATCTAAATAATAAACTGAGAATGAGCAAAGGGGCACCTTGAAAATTGGAGATGCCTAAAAAAATATTTGTAATCCCAAAATTATGACTTTTGATGCACATTGTGACTCATATGCCAGGCTAGGTGATTTAGTCCTAGTTTAGGGTTTTAGACTTGTAGTGTACAAAAATGTATCCCTTTACATTTTCACACTTGTTTGGGCCTTCCTTGCTAAAATTGGGCTTCTTTATACCTCACTTGGTCCAAGTTTGCATCAATAAGCCTTATGTAATGCATCTTTTCAAGGATAATCTTGACACATATAAAATGAACAATCACAATTTAATGATTTTGGATTGTGTGTCCTAGATTTAGTGATTGGGGCTCATATGCTACCTTGGGTGTATGGGTCCCACCTAAGTTTCAAGGCTTGATCCTAGATTTGGCATAGAACTTAACATTTCTTGAAATTTGTGTCCCTAGCTTCTAAGCCTATTGGGACTCATACATCGCAACTAGTGTATGAGTCTTGCTTAGCTTGGACCTATTTTAAATTCAAATTCTCAGTGGGATTTTATTCTACTAGATCCGATGTCAGCTTCTAGTGTTGTAATTTCAAGAAATTTTGCATAAACAAGTATAAATACAAGGTTATTTCACATATTTTCTCCTAGAAATTTAAGTGATCTTATGAGAATTCAAGTGAGATAATTATAGAGCATTCAAGAGAAATTTATCAAGCATTTTGGAGCTATCTTCAAGATTCAAGCATCATGTGAAAGTCACCATGCATCATGTTTGTTTTTGAGCTAACGTTTGTGATGTAGGTTCTTATGGTTCAAGCGAGCATTCAAGTCAAGATCCATAGCATACAATCAAGAATCAAGATCTACATTCATGCTAGCCATTTCATACAAGATTGTAGCATTTATTTCAAGGGTAAATGGTGAGTTGCAACATAGCATATTTGTCCATTCATCATTCCTTCATTCTATCTGATTTCATTTCAAAGTTTGATTACCAAAATAGGGTTTGAGCAAGGCAGACCCCTATCCACTAACAAAACAACATTTTTTTCCCTCTCTTTGATGTGTGATTCACAGATTTAGGTTGAAGATCCATTGAAGAGAAAGATTGGATAAATTTTTCAAAGTTGTCATCTTTCTTGCCAGATTACAGAAAGTCACCTATAGGTTAGAATTCAGAGTTTAAAAATCAGAGATCAGAGAGGAGAGAAGCTACAAAATATCACTAGAGGATATCATAGTTTCAAATCAACTCTAATACTAAGACTAAATCACCCCAACTGGCATATGAGTCCTAGTTTACCAGTTGTAGATTTTGGTTTCAGTCTGAAACCTTAAACTGGGACTAAATTGCCCCAAATAGCGTATGAGTCCCAGTATGCTTTAGAAGTCATAATTTTGGGATTTTAGACCTTATTTCAAGAATCTTCAATTTTCAAAGTGGACCTCTGTTCATTAAAAGTTTATTATTCTGACTTTGAGTTTGATTTCCTAAGTTACATAACTAGATTTGCACATCATCTACATTTCTTTTTTTCTAAGCCTTTTCTTAGTGGTGAACCCCCTTTTATCTTTGATCACACCCAAGGAAACCATCCTAACACTAGTCCATTCCTCAATCAAGTCAATTGGTTGAGGGATCTTGGTTTCGATTAATGAACAAAAGTTAAATAGGTCCTAAACCCTAAGTTCCATCTCTCAAAAGGTGGAATACCAATTTCTTTGTCTTCAAGTCTAAATCTGAAATCTGTAACTTGTAAAGAAGGATTTACAAAAAATGGATGAAAAGTGGTATATACTAGGACTCATATGCCCAAGGTGGCATTTTAGTCCCAATATTAGGATTTTTCTAAATTTTGGTATCCTCTAGTGATCTTTTTTAGCTTCTCTCCAATCTGATCTCTATGTCTAAAACTCTAAATTTTGACCTGTAGGTGACTTTTCATGAAGATGACAGTTTCTTGACAACTTTGAAAACTTTCTTCAATCTTGTAGCTTAATCTTTAAAGGACATTTAAGCTCAAAACACCTAGATTGCATTCACACATGTAGAGAAGGGGAATTTTTTTTTAGTGGATAGGTGTTTTCCTTGGTCAAATCCGCTTTGGTAATCAAACCTTGAAATGAATAGAAATAAAATGAAGGGATGATGAATGAAAAAATAAGCTATGTTGCAACTAACCAAACCATTGGAATAAAGGCCAAAATAATGTATGAAATGGCTAGCATGAATGTAGATCTTGACTCTTGATTATTGATATGAATCTCAACTTGAATGCTTGCTTGGATCATGAAAACCTACATCACAAATGTTAGCTCAAAAACAAACATGATGCATGATGACTTTGACATGATGCTTGAATCTTGATTGTAGCTCAAAAATTATTGATAACCAACTCTTGAATGCTCTTGATCTCATAAAATTGCTATAGGAATGATTCATAAAACTTCTAGGAGAAAATATGTGAAATAATCTAGTATCCATACTTTTTTATGCCAAATTTCCTAAAATTATAAAAGTACAAGATGACATTAGATCTAGGAGAATATAATCACACCAAGAATTGAATTCAAAATAGGTTCAAACTAAAGTTGGATTCATAATCTAGTTGGGGCATATGAGTCTCAGTAGCCTAGGCTTGGGACACAAATTTCAAGAAATGTTAAGTTCTATGCCAAATTCAGGATTAGGCCCTGAAACATAGGTGGGACCCATATGCCCAAGGTGGTGTTTGAGTTTGAGATGACTAAATCTAGGACACATAACCCAAAAACATTGAATTATGATTGTTCATTAGATGTGTCAAGATTATCCTCAGAAATATGCATTAAATAAGGCTTGTGGATGCAAAATAGGACCAAATAAGGTATAAAGAAGCCCAGTTTTAGTAGGGAGGGCCGAAATAAGTGTGAAAATGTAAAGAGATAATTTTTTCTACACTACACTATTAAACAAGTTTGGGTGAAGTTGTAGAGCATTTGTGAAGGAGATGAATAGGTCAAGCAAGTGAAGCTACAAAATTACAAATCCAAATTTGAAACCCTGAGGATGTTAGAAGATGAATATATTACTACCTACATTCTCAAAGTAGATGAAGTTGTCAATGCCATCAATTCTCTTGGTGGGAAGCTAGAAGAAGTGAAGTGAAAAAGGTATTGAGAACACTTCCTAAATCTTATAGTTCTAAAGTTTATACTATTGAGGAGGCTCATAATTTGGATCAATATTCTAGAGAACAAATATTTGGTTCTTGAATTTTTTTTTAATTGAGATTTGGTAAAGATGCTACAAGCAAATGCTTTTAAAGTCAGCAAGATAGAGAAGGATGATGAATTAGATACATATGATATTTATGAGGTAGAAGAAAATTTTGTGAGGAGATTGAGAAAGGGAATTGACAGATACAAAGGTAATTTAACCTTCAAATGTTTCAATCAGAGGTGATCCCATAATAGTGGTTTACAATTTTTGGCCAAACTGGACACTGAAATTATTATTTTTAACTAAATCTTCACATTCGAGCACCTATAGCGGCTAAACTGTGAGGAATTTGAAGATGGTGAAAACTAGAGTCTCATCAAATTTTGTCTGTAGATTCTAAAAATATTTTTTTCAAAATTTTTGGAATCAAATTGCACTTCTTTTTCCATCTCCCACGAAAATAGATTTTTTCAGAAAACAACATTTTTAAAAAGTGGCAATTAACCATAACTTTTTTCCATGAAGGATAAAATTCTAATTCTTTCAAATTTAGATTTGTAACTTTGATATCTAGTGCTTCCACTTGGTTAGATAGTTTTTTATTGAATATTTTTTTTAATCACGCAAAATAAAAAAAAAACAAAATTTTTTTTTTTTTTGTTCACTGGAAAAATTTGACTAATTCTCATATTTTAATTTTTTTTTTCTATAAATTTTTTGAAAAAAGAACAAAAATTCATTTCGATGAATGTTTAAAAAATAAAAAACAAAACAAATACAAAAAAAAAAAATTATTAATTATATATTCATTTCTTCTGAGGAAAAACCAATTGAAAAAATTTTAAATGAATTCATTTGATCCCCAAAATCTAAATCAAAAGTGATTTTTTATCAGCATTTTGATAGGTGTAAAGGAGACGCATTTATAGGTATGGTTTAAAACTAGCGAGGTTTTATCCAAGGGGGTTTGATCTAAGGTGATTTGATCAAACCCTCTTCAATTAGAATTCTTAAAATGGAAATTTTTAAGGCTTAAATCATTATATTTTCTAAAAATATGTGATTTTAGCTCAAATTTGTTCCTCTCAGGAATTGTAAACCACTATTATGATAGCACCAATTGTTGAAAGATAGTTCATTATGCTTCTAGATTTCCAATCAAAGTTACAAATGACAACAAAACCTGTTCATAAAGTTAAATCTGTCAAGAAGAATTATTATGTTGACAAAGACGATGGCATATCTAATGATGAGGAATTACAATAGTCTGATGATGAAAGTGATGAATACTTGTTCATGGATTTAAATGTTGGAAATAATTCTACTGATCATGAAATATGTGTGAAGGAAAATGCTTTAAAAATAGGTTAGGACAATGAAGTAACTATGTTGAATGATTTTAATACAAGGGAAGAGAGAAACTGCTAGATTATTGATAATGGATGCTCAAATCATATGACATTTGATAAGATTAATTTTTTAGACTTGAAAAGTATGATGAAAGTCTTGTTAAATTTGGTAATGATACATCTACTAAGATTTGTAGAAAAGGTTTAGTTAGTTTTGATGTAAAGCATAAGAAAAATGATGTTCTCTATGTCAAGGGTCTTTTGGATAATCTTCTCAGTTTAGGAAAAATATGTATCAGAGAATACAATTTAGTGTTTCAAGATGATGGGTGTGAAATGAGAAAAGGAAGCTTTGAATCTTTGGTTGCTATAGGTATAAGGCAAAAGTAAATGTTTATTATCTCAAAGGTGGTGGTGTTAAGTGCTTTATTTCTCAAATGATCAATGAAATTTGGCTATGGCATAGAAGAATGGGTCATGTAAATTTTGATAGCCTAGTGAAGATTAGTTCTACTAGTGTTGTGAGAGATCTTCCAAAGATAACAAGCCTATCACTACAATCTACAAAGAGTGTCAAGTTGGAAAGTAGACAAAGAAAAGGTTCAAGACTAAAGAATATTCTACCACATGTCCTTTGGAGTTAGTGCATACAGACCTATGTGGATCTACTAAAATAAGAAGCTCACAAGATGACATGTATTTTATGTTGTTGATAGATGATTAATCTATAGAATTGGGTAACACTTCTCAAAGAAAAATTAGAATCTCTAGATAAGATTAAAGCATTTAAATCTATGGTTGATAATGAATTTGGATTTAAAAATAATGTGGTTGAGGTTTAAAAAATGTGGCGAGTTCACCTCCAATGAGTTTAATTTTACGAAGATCATGGAATAAAGAGACATTTGTTAGCTCCTAGGAGTCCTCATCAGAATGGAGTTATGGAGAGGAAGAACATGATAGTTCAAGAAGCAAAAATGACTATGATGAAGGAAGGAAACCTACTAGATGTATATTGGAGAGAAGCTATTCATACTATAGTATACGTTCTTAACAAAGCTCAAGAAAGAGTGAATAGTCGAAAGACTCCTTATGAGCTATGGTATTCAAAATCTCCTATTGTGAAATATTTTAGAGTGTTTCTAAGAAAATTCTATATTAGGAGAGATGAAGAAAACTTGGGAAAGTTTGATGCAAGATATGATGAAGAAGTATTCCTTGGATACTCTACAAAGAGCAAGGCATACAAATGTTATAACAAAAGGATAAAGAAGATAGTTGAAAGTTCAAGTGTCAAAGTAGATGAATAACCACATAAAAGTTTAGTGCTAATAAAATGATATGAATCTAATAAATCCCATTGTAGTGAAGAATAAAAATAAGAAGAGAAAGAGATGAGAGTGGAAGAGGAAGAAGCTTTGGAAAAGATCCCTAAGAATCCTAAGTATGTGTAGAAGAATCATTCTTAAGATCAAATTATTGGAGAAAAGAGAGAAAATGTGATGACAAGGAGATAAGATGCTATGATAGACAAATAGGTAAAGTTTTATTTATTTTCTAAAATAGAATAGATCTAAAGTAGTTATTGAGGCATGCAAAGATAAAAATTGGATCAAAGCTAAGAAAGAAGAGTTGGGACAGTTTGAGAAGAATTGGACTTGGGAATTGGTCCCAATACTAGCAAACAAGAATGTGATAGGAACCAAATGGATTTTTTGGAACAAACTGAATGAGGATGGAAAAGTTATTAGAAATAAGGCTAGACTTGTATGTAAAGGCTACTCACAAGTGGAAGAAATATATTTTGAAGAGAATTTTTCTCCACTAGCAAGAAGGGAAGCCATTAGTATTTTTTTTATCTTTTTGATCTCATAAAAACTTCAAGGTATATTAGATGGATGTCAAGTCTGGATTTTTTAATGGTGAGTTGGAAGAAGAGGTATACATTGAAAAACCGAAAGGATTTTAGTTCTTAGAAGATGCTAATATGGTCCACGGGTTGAAGAAGGAACTATCTTGGCTCAAAAAAGCTCCTAGAGCTTGGTATGAAAGATTGGTAAGTACTTAATGTAACATGGATTCATAAAGGGTACTACATATAGAAACCTTTACTTCAAGGTTGAGGAAGATAAAATCATAATTGTGGTTGTGTATGTTGGTGACATATTATTTGGAGGAGATAAAGGTATATATAAGAAGTTTGAAGAAGAGATGCAAAAAGAGTTTGATCTAATGTCAATGTTTGGGGAGATGAATTTTTCCTTTGGGTTAAAAATTAGTCAAGTAGAGAAAGGTATATTCATTTCATAGTCAAGTATGTCAAGAAAATGTTGAAGAAGTTTAGAATGGAATATTCTAAACTAGTATGTACTCCCATGGTTATTGGTTATAAGTTGAGCAAGAATGATGAATCTCCTAAGAAATATTAGAGAAATTATAGATCAATGATTGGTGGACTATTATATCTAACTGCTACTAGATTGTATATCATGCATATAGTATGTGTATACACCTGAAAATGGTCATCACATTCAATTAATTAAATACAACCTATTTGATTAATGCTTCGACAAGGGTTGGGCCCTAGCTCAGTTGGCTAAATATTTCCTATTATAGGAGGTTGGTCACGAGGTCTAGTCTCCCCCACCCCCGTGGTACTGTAGGATGTGTCGTGCCAGTGTCACCGGTCACGTTAAAAAGTTTACCAGCGCACTGCAATTTATAGGGGGTCGTGCTACCCGATTCCTGTAGTCTAAAAAAAAATGCTTCGACTACATATAAATAAGGTCTTACTTTATTTATATTGTTCAATTTCCTTTTAATTCTCCTAATTCACATTCTTTTAAATTAAATAAACAAAAAACCCTAAACGTGTTTATTTAATTAATCTTCCCTAATCCTGATTAAGAATTAGAGCACATTTCTACAACTTTTTTATGTGCCACCTCATAAAGGTCACATGAAAATAAATAAGCCTAATTATTAATTAGAATTATCCTCACACACTTCCACCAATAAGAAAAAGCACATGGCTTTATTCCCTCACACAATTCCACAAATAAGAAAAAGTACATGGCTTTATTCCCCCACACTTCCAACAAATTTGGAGCACATGGGTCTTTGTTTCACACACTTGGAATCTCATACATTTGGAATTCTTCCAATTGGTCAAGGGGATTCTCTTCACACACATATCATGTTGTCCTTGGTCAAGGGGACATTTCTTCTAAATTAAATAAACAAAAAACCCTAAACGTGTTTATTTAATTAATCTTCGCTAATCCTGATTAAGAATTAGAGCACATTTCTACAAAAATTTTATGTGCCACCTCATAAAGGTCACATGAAAATAAATAAGCCTAATTATTAATTATAATTATTCTCACACACTTCCACCAATACGAAAAAAGCACATGGCTTTATTCCCCCACACTTCCAACAAATTTGGAGCACTTGGGTCTTTGTTTCACACACTTGGAATATATTTTTTTCCAATTGGTCAAGGGGATTCTCTTCACACACATGGGTCATCCCACAATAGTGGTTTACAATTTTTGGCCAAACTGAACACTAAAATAATTTTTTTTAACTAAATCTTCACTTTTGGGCACCTATAGCGGCTAAACCATAAGGAATTTGAAGATGATGCAAACTAGTGTTTCATGAAATTTTTTCTATAGATTCTAAACAATTTTTTTTCAAAATTTTTGGAATCTTGCAAAAACTAGTTTTTTTCAGAAAACAACATTTTAAAAAGTGAAGCTCACCGTATAACACAACTTTTTTTCCATGAAGGATAAAATTCTAATTCTTTCAAATTCAGATTCATAACTCTAATATCTAGTGCTTCCACTTGGTTAGATAGTTTTTTATTGAATATTTTTTCTTTAAACAAGTTTTGAATTCAAACAATTATAATTCAAACATAGCGCGGCCATATAACGCATAACTTTTTTTGTATGTATCAAAATTCAATTTTTTTTTCTTTGCTGGATCAAGGAATTCAATATCTGGTGCAGTAATATTTTTAATTTTTTTTTAATAATCTTCTATTTTTCCACATGTGCAAAACAAAGAGCTTGATTTTCAGTGAAAAACCTACATTCACGAGAAACAAAAAATAAATATAATAATAAAATTGAATTTATTCAAAATTATACTTTTTGGGAAGCTTATAATAAGGACTGCATACTTGCAAAATATAAATTTTAAATGAATTCCCCCCAAAAGGTAAATCAAAAGTGGTTTTTTAGTAGCATTTTGATAGGTGTAAGGAGACTCTGTTATAGGTATGGTTTAAAACTAACGGGGTTCTATACAAGGGGGTTTGATTTAAGGTAGTTTGATCAAACCATCTTCAATTGGAATTCTTTAAATGGAACCTTTTAAGGCTTAAATCATTATATTTTCTAAAAATATGTGATTTTAGCAAAAATTAGGTCCTCCCAGAAATTGTAAACTAGCTTTGTGGGATCACCCACATGGCATGTTGTCCTTGGTCAAGGGGCCAACATCCTGATTCCTTCCATCTCTACCATCTATCTTGTCTCCTTTGAATCTGAATAGTTGATAGGTTCCACCTCACAAAATGCTTGCAAAACTCTATAAATACACCCCTCATCCTTTGCATTATCATCCACCTTTTGAGTAATGTTATAATGCTATTTTGAAATACAAATTAGAATAGTGTTATAATGCCATTTTCCATCCACACTTTGAGGATTGTTACCATGCAATTTTTTCGTAAGAGCTTGGAGCTTTCATGGAGTATTATACTTATCTTTCATATCATATGTTACTTTGCATTCTCATCTTAGATTAATTAGTTGCTTCATAGTTACATTTTATCATCTCCATTGCATCATAGTTACATTTTAGCTTAGTTTGTTTTATGTTTGCATTTGAGCATATGCATAATCATAGATAGCTCATTATAGTTGCATATCATCTCACTCATCTCCACTTGTTCATCCATCACCAACATCATCCTTCGTTTATCATTGCATTCATCATCAATTCCATCATCTTGTTTCATTTAAGAGCATACCATTAATCCTTCCACCACACATTTGCACATAGAAATCATCTTAGCTTGCATATTAACCATAAAATATCATTTTATAGGTAGTCATTTTAACAACCTTTGTGCTCATAGAAATCTGAGGGCCAAACTGTTTAATAAATCCCTAGAATTAGAGAACAATGATACTTATTTTAAAAGTTTGATTGTATTACAAAATAGATTAGTTTTACTTGCTTCAAACTTTGAATGTAAACCATTTCATTAAGGTTTGTGTTGACATTAGGATAACTAACTCTATACACATTTCGACACACACACAGTATGTCTTATGGCAAGATTTCAAGAGCATCCCAAAGAATCACATATGGCAATAGTAAAAAGGATATTTGGATACTAGATATGTATAGATGACAAAAGAAGTACAAGTGGAGGTTCTTTCTTTCTTGGAAGAAGATTGGCTTCCTAGTTGAGTAAGAAGAAATATTTAGTGTCACTATCTACTATAGAGGTAGAATATATTGCAACAACATCATGTTGCACACAAGTGTTATAGATGACTTGCAAACATTGAAACATATGAGAGAATTATATGATGAACCTATTTTTATCTTGTGTGATAATACAACTGATATAAATATCTCAAAGAAATTTTTAATGCATTCAAGGAAAAAGAATATCTCTATAATGTATCACTTTCTAAGAGAAAAATTTGTAGATAATGAAGTAAAGTTGGAATTTGTGCCTACAAAGGATCAAGTTGTAGACATTTTTACCAAGGATCTTCCAAAACATACTTTTTGAGTATCTCTAATAGAATTGAGGGGTTATTGCTCCTCCTTTCAACTAGATGCATAAGAGTTTACTTCTATCCAAGTAGCATTTAAAAATATATTTTTGTCCTGGAATGATGACGGTTACCTCTTAAGGGGAGTAGGTAGTGGTGTTTTATTTTTTGGTTGATGCAATCAAGAGGAGAATATTTTGTACCTCTAAGGGGGAGTGTGTAGTAGTGAGAGTGGAAAAAGTAAGTAGTGAAAGACAGAGCAATATAGAGAAAGAGAAGTGGAAAGAAATTCATTTGCATCTATTTAAAGTAAAATTTGCAGGTTTGCAGGTGAAAAAGGGAGAGATTGTTGCCCTTTTCCATTCATGTCAAAGGGGGAGACTGATGTCTAAAAAACTCCTCTAAGAAAAGAAAAGAGAATGAAGTCTAAAAAAATATAAAAGGGGTAGTGATGAAAGGTATGTCCCACTAAATTGGAGTGTTGCTTGATGCAAAGTTGATTTTTTTGTTGATGTTGTTTTTAAGACCAGGTGCTTCCATCAATGGAAAATGAGGAGATTGTTGGAGAATTGGATTTGTTGGAGATTGTTGCACTATGTTTTCATTAGTTTTTTCATTGATGTCAACCCCTAAGTGTGAATGTATTGTTGTTTGGTGTCAACCTTTTGTGTGGTTGTGATGAGTAGGTGTTACATATGCAGCAAGTTCACTTGGTTTCCAAGTGATTTTGAGAAAATTTGCATAAGAAAGTGTGCAAGGTGATAGAGGTGTGTTTTTTGTTATACTCTGTATTTATTCATGGTTGAAGATGCACATGTGTATTTTGGACATGTTAATAAGAGTTGATCATAGGTGCTATATCCAAGGTTTCAAGTTCTAGATCATTTGGCAGTAGAAGTTTTGTTTGACAGTGTTTTTCCTATGAAGAAGGTTGTCAGGGAGAAATGAAAATTCTCTACACTTTTCCATGTTGAATTTTCTTGGTTTTTAGTTTCTATAACATTCTTATATTGTTTGTATCTACCTTCCCTTGGAGTTTTTAATGTCAAGTTTCTCCACAAGCTTGGTTCATGTGTTCTAGTTTAGTGGTAGTACAACCGATTGCATAGTATGCTAGTTTTATTTGTTTCAGATGGTTGTGATAGTTTTGCAGAGTATTATGTTGATGTTGGAATATTCCAATATGTTGTGTGATGTTGTCACATGGTCCATAAGATGTTTTTGAATTAGGTGGTGTGAAGTTGATTACTTGATAGTGTTAATTTAGGTTTGGCCAACCTGACATGTTAGCACTATGTGTGGAAGTGCTTCATGAAGTGTGGATGTAGGGAAAATTATGTTGGTATAGATTTGGGTCCTAGTTAACCCATAGTATGGTCCACCTTAACTTATTTCTATCATGGATGTGTTTGGTACCGACCAATTTTGGTGTTGCACATTTGAGGTACACACATTTGATTGAGGTCAACCTAGAGATTATTTCTAAGGTCATGGAGGATATATATAAGAAAGGTAATTGTTTGAGATGTCATAGATGTGTTGTGAGATGCAAATGTGATAAAGTTTGGTGATCTAAGTGCAAGCTTAAAT
The DNA here is from genome assembly GCA_007258455.2 of Sequoia sempervirens. NCBI lineage: Eukaryota > Viridiplantae > Streptophyta > Pinopsida > Cupressales > Cupressaceae > Sequoia > Sequoia sempervirens. The sequence goes on from VDFB02278967.1 coordinate 27,554, forward strand.
TCCTAAGGCTATTAGATGTAGTGAGTAGAAGTGGTCTACATTTTCAATGTACTTGGAGTTATTGGAGGTAGTGAGCCAAAGATTGTGGATGGTATAGAGTTGTAGTGGTGGATCTTCTTGTTGCTCTAAGATTGTGAATCTCTCTATAATAGTTTCTTGTATTCTTCTTTCTTTTGGATAGTGATTAGTTTGGATAGTGAGAAATTCTTTCTTTTGGGTAGTGAGCCCTTTTGATAGTGAGCTTATTGTATTCAATGTTGTTATTTATATATATGTGAGATAATCCTTAACATGGTTTTTCCTTGATTTGGTTTTTCCATGTAAATCTAATGTTCTAATGTGTATGTTTGTTGTTTTGTTATTTCATATGTTTATGTTTTGCTAATGCTTGATAAGGGTTTAAAGATTCATAAGGGTTCTAAATTTAAAGAGGGATTGAATGTTCTAATGTAAAACTAATTGATCCCCCTCTTAGTTGTCCTATGTGTCTAACAAGTGGTTGTGGTTTTTGTTTAAAAAAAGAGTTGTTTGGTTAGCTGATTTCCTAGGTGTATTGAATTAGTGAATTACATGGTGTAATATTCAATATAAATAATAGTAGTAAAGCATATAGGTATAAGGGAAGTTCATAGAAATACATTTAAGAGTTAGAACTTTAAGATTGATCGCCTCTTATATTAATGTGTTTTAGACAATGAAGAAACCATAGATGATGTAATATAACTGAATGTGGGAACATACGTAGAGGTTACCTAATTTAGCTAAAAAATAAGTGAATACATGTGTTACACATAATTATTAAAATGGTATAAAGTAACACAAATATAAACTACATAAAAGCATGCATTTCATTATTTATAAAATACTAATCAATATAAACTCTCTCCTCACAACTTTTGAATCTCAAAATTTTGGATTGGAAAGAGGAAAGATACAATTATAAGTTTTATGCCTTGAATTAACCTATATATAGTTATATTACCTTTGAATGAGTGAAAGTTACTTGAACCTTTAAGTTTCATCTCCTTACTCTACACATGCTGACACTATGTAATTGAATTTCTAGGTAATTAGTAGTCTCATTTTGTGAACAAGAGTTTGATATGGTGACTCACGATTGACCTATGTTCTCTTCTAGAAATGTTGCACAAATGTCGCAATTTGGTTGTTTTTACCTCTCCTTTGAAACCATCCACAATAATTATACTAGGGGTTGGAAAACCTATTGCCATGTGAGTTAGAGTCCTTCTAGCTATAAGATGTTAGTTCATCGCTAAGGCATCCACATCACCAACAATCATAATTTAATCATAGAATCATACTAAATTCCATGGACATTCATGCATTTGAATACAAGCATATATCAACATGTCATATCTCTATTTCCACATACTTAAGTCTGCTTCAAAGTGTATAAAAGGCATATAAGAGATGTATAAAGTCATGTGAATGCCTGTGAAACTTAATATATGAAGTAATAAAAACATAAATCAATAAAGGACATCTAGCAATTAACTAAGCCCATCAACTATCTTGTCCATAGTACTCATCAACTTTCATTTCATGAAGGAAATTGCAAAATAAAGCCAACTTCTCACAAGTTGCATGTAACTCATTTATTGTCAAACTTCCATCAAATGAGATTCACAATCCTACACACTATGTACATCAAAAATAGTTTTTTTTTTTTTTTTTTAATTTGTAGTAGGTCAATGCAACTAAGTGAAATATTACTTGCAAAATCTCAAATGAAACTTCTAGGAATTTCATTCCCTTTGATTGATGAAGATGAGTTAGTCGATAAAATGAGTGATATTTTGCTACTTGATATTACAATAATACCTTTATGTTGATGAGAATTTTCCATTCTTGAATGAAATAAATTTTTAAACATATTAAAAATTTAACATCTTTTATAAATATATTTAAATTCCTTTTTGAAACATTACTTTGTTGAAAAGAAAGCATGAAATTATACATGTAAATTGTATATATTTTTTTAATAAAATAAAGTAAAATTCAATTTACATACATACATTTGTACCTTCTTTTAATTAATATCAATATTTAAAGGGTCTTATTTAATTAAGGAAAAAATCAACCAAATTATGAGCCTTAATCCCAAAATAAAACTTAAATATATGGGTTTCAAGAAATCATAACATGTGTTTCCACTACTCAAGCTACATGCTTATGTACTGACACTAGATATAATGAAAAGCTCATGATGATGTCAAGTGAAGCTTGATTCATACATGTTTGATTTACCCAATGACATGATACTTGACATAATACAAAGTGTTGGTGATTGGGAAATTGATACTTAGTTGTGTATTGGAATGGGTTAGTCAAATAACACTTCATACCTACATGAGTTTCAATTGATCAAGAAAAAATTGATAATTGTGCAACTTCAAATGCAACAAGAGAGATAATTGGACCTATGGTTCAAAGGTGTATTGGGTTTCACAAACAAATGTCTATTTTATCTATCATTGAGGATCTACACAACACCTCCAAGGAAGTACAACCTGACTTAGATTTTCTTTTTGTGGATGTGATTATTATCCTCTAAAGTTTCATATAGGTGAGCATGATTTGTGAGATGCAATATATGCTTTACTTACAAGTTTTTCCTTTTAAAAAAATGAAGATCTGAATGTGAAACTTATTACACATTTTAAATACAAAACAATAAAATTTAATTAAAATGCATTTCAAACATGAATAAATAAATTTAAAATTAAATAATCAATCCAATTTTTACTAATCTAAACCATACATTAATTTAAAATACAAAAAATTCATTAAAATAAAATAGTAAAAAATAGCATTAAACAACATTGATTCTAATTTTTTGTCTTAATATTTGAACAGCATTACTATTTATAATGCATGATAAAACTAAGCACATAAACCAGAAGCCTATGATTATTCTTTAAGCTTTCTCAAATAATAAAACATCTAATAAACAAGATATATGGCTATGGCCAAACATTAATTGAAATATGAGATATTGATTAATTGGTCTGAAATGAATTTTCTAAGGTTAATAAAATAAAGTCATGGGTAAGCTTGCAAATCTTGGTGTTTCGTTGTTCCTTTTTCATTAGAAATTATATAAGAAAGATTATCTTAGTACTAATGACATAGTTTGCATATTATATCATCACTAAATATAGACTGATAAAATAAAGTAGGTAAGTCCTATCAAGCATATATCTAGACATTGGGGCTTATATATATATATTAAATTTCTTGTGTGTGGTTACATATAAAAGTAGCTAAATGGGACTATCAAAAAAATCCCTATATTTATAGTAGACAAACAAATAATAAGATTTAAATACAAGAAAAGTAGTACATGATTAGAACAAAGACATCAAGAAGAGAGACAAGGTGTAGAAGCTAAACATAGAAATAAATACATTAAGAATAATGATACCCAACGTATTCATATTAGTCTAAGTCACAAAATAGTGTATGCAATTTTAAAAAGCAAAGCCTTATAGATTTGTGAATTTTTCAATGACAAACATATAGTTAAGATTATTATTTTAAGAGTATTAATATTTGTTTTATCCTTGATTGTGATTATCTATTTATATTGTTATTTAGATAATTTAATTTTTAATAATAATTTTTTTGATCCTGTTTATTTTTTCTACATTGAATGATTAGACATTTAGCTTTGTGTATTCGGCCTCAAGTTAAACAACTTTCGATTCACTTATCCCTTGGAATGGAATATAGAATAAACTTTGGTTCCACACCATTTGTTAATAAGAATTAATTGCTCCCTAGGGATTCACATAGTCAAAGGAACATATTTTTTGGGAAGAGATATGTTCTAAGCTGAGCTCAGAAATATTTCAATTGGATCTTAAAATATTTAATTTCATAAAAGCTCTGTAGGATATCCGTTGGTGTTAATAGATGCAAAAGAAATGCAACATGCATGCCAAGCTTCTATAATGGGAAAATAATTGAATATGACTTGGATGAGGTATTTGGAATATGATAAATCAATTTTCCAAAAGATTGAGTGTTAAAAGAATAATGGTTTATATAAACAATCTTAGAAATAATTGTACAATCTAATAAATGAGATCTAGTTCCTAAGATTTGGCATATAGGTATGATCAAAGTTAAGATTTTCATATTCTCATAATCTCATATCTTAGCAAATGAACCCTATGAATTCATCTCACTTATGACCATTGGAATCTCTCTACCTCCCTCCCTTCCACATAAACTAACTTGTAGCCCTTGTCATACATCATAGCACTAAGAAGGATGATTGATCTCTAATTCTCAAATTGATATAGAATTTGAGAACCTCAAGTATTTAAAAATATATTGTTCCACTCCATTAATCAAATGGAAGTTTGGAAAGAGAGATATGTTTTAAAATAGGAAAACAACATTCCTCGAATAAATGAATTCACACAATTTTCCATGGTGGTGAATTGCTGATGGTGAATTTTCCTTCCGTGAATTGTTGATGATGAATTTTCCTAAAGCCCTTATTTACACTGATAAACAAGCTAATTCATCCATATGTAAATACATACTTCCCACTCATATTTATAATCGCTTTTTGTGTTGGAGAGTTATCTTGGGCCCTAAAAGAAATCCAATTGGAATTTGGAAGTGGAAAATCACCTTTTCATTTTTTGTTTTGTTTTGCATTGTTGGGGGTGTTTCTTTGGGTGTGGATTTGACCCAAGTCCTTTCCACATTCATGGGAATAGATTCATCACTCAAAGTTGAAAATGACCTTGTAGAATTCCACATTGTTTTTTCTCTTGATCTCTTCATGAATTCACTTTAAGGTTCAAAAAGTTATATAATTACATTTCTTTATGATTCATATAGATCAACAATGGACCTATTGTTGCTAATTATGAATGTTAAACCAATGAGCCTTCCTCCAACCGAAATGTTTGAAATAAATTGCTCTAAGTGTGTATAAAATCTTATGCCTAATCAAGGATTTGTTCTATGAAGGTAAAGGGTTTGTTGAAACGAAAAAATCAAGTAGCAAAGGGTGACAAAATTAGACTTGATGAAGAAATCTTTCAATTTTAACAAAAAACTTAGAAATATAAAAGATTAGATAGGCAATGACATGTTAGATTCAATAAAAGATATAAAAATAAAATATTTAATTCATATATCTTAATTTTTTTTTCTAATTTCTCATTATCCGTTCCATCTGCATAACCTCACAAACCCTTGTTCTTGTCATGTTGCACAATAGAGATTTACTACCTCAAGCTATATGTAGCAGAAAAATATCATATCCAAATTAGACTTGATGAATAAATCTTTCAATTTTAACAACAAACTTAGAAATATAAAAGAGTAGATAGGAAATGACATGTTAGATTCAATAAAAGATATAAAAATAAAATATTTAATTCATATATCTTAATTTTTTTTCTAATTTCTCATTATCCATTCCATCTGCATAACCTCACAAACCCGTGTTCTTGTCATGTTGCACAATAGAGATATACTACCTCAAGCTATATGTAGCAGACAAATATCATATCCTTGTAGAAATTTCTTCGTGCTCCTAATTAAAACCAAATTTCTTAATACCTAAGTACAATTTTCAATAGGTAAAGAAATGCCTAGCTACAGTTTTTAAGAGGCATTACCTACAAAGTGAATTCCTGGATCTAGATCTTTATAGATGACAAAGAAGGAACCAGAGCATCAACAAGAGATTAATATAAAATTATTTTATTTAGTTTGAAATAATGTGCACAACTATTCATTAATGGAGTTAACAAAAGAAGGAAACATATGTTTAAAGTCTCTATTTTTTTTTTTTAATCACATTATATATAAATATACAAAGTTTCTATATTAAAAAAACTATAAAATTAATTTAAAAATAAAATTTCACATTTCAACAAAATATGATGATGAAATAAGAGACTAATAGTTCTTTTGATGGGTTCTTTAGGTAAATTTGTTTTCCTTTTTAAGAAAAAAGAATATAATTGATCACTCTAAATTCTAAATTCTCTTAATGTAAATATTTCAAAATAATTTATAATCATTTATAACAATTTATAGTAAATTGATATACATTTTATAGTAAATTGATATACATTTTATGTATATGAATGGGTAATTGTTTTTTAATAGAATTTTTAATACAATTAAAATAAAATATTTATATAATTTTCAATAATAAAAAAATTATTTGAATTTAACCTCCTCATATTTAGATCTTATATTTACTTCTTATGTAAATGAAATCTTAAGCACATTAAACTCTGTCAATAGGGATTATGACATTATTCTCAAACAAGACATTCCATACATATTAGGCCTTATACCTCATGCACTGACAAGTAGAATTTTGAAGGCATCCATTTTTGTACCAAAGATAGTAACCAATACTCATCTAAATCCTGATAGTAATCTATGCAGAGAATGGTAATTATAGCCATTATTGTGGGAGTCATGGGAGGTTTATAGGGAAAAAATAGAGTTATGTATAGACATTACTAATTCACATGTGCTAGCCATTCTGATGGCTAGGGACACATTTAAGACACATGCAGTAGTAGCTTCCGAGTGTTTGGGTATCCATTTTAAAAATAGTATAAAAGAGGGACAATAGAAGAAGCTTTAATTTTTGCTTTCACCTAGACAGATTTTGGCATCATTTTTACAAATGAAAATTTCCTTTATTTCAACCACCAATTGATAGGAGCAAATCAAAGAGCATGAATATATTTTTTGAAAAATTATAAAATTAAATAACATTAGAGGAAATAATTGATTTTTTATTTAGTATGTATTATTTTTACAAATGAAAAATTCTCTAGAATTTTTATACTTTAAAAACAAAACAAAATACAAAATGAAAACAAAGAAACTATTCAAATTTAAAAATAAACAACTAATCCAAGAAAACATTAAATAAACTACTATTAAGTTTTATTATAATTTATATAATTGAAAATAATTAAAAAGAATTATTTATTATTTAATTGAAAGTAATTTAAAAAATAATTATTTATTATTTAATTAAAATTATAGTTGTTAGAAAATAAATATTTTTGTGAAAAGATGTTACAACTCATTAATATTTATCTAATTCCTTTTCATCAATTGTAACATGTTTTCTCACATCTTGACAACTATTTTCCAACACCATGAGAGTTATTTACAAAAGTTAGACTTGTTTCCTACTAAAAATTCACATTATATGTAGTCTATTTGCTAATTATTTTTATTTATTTTTAATTTACTACTTTTAATATCAAAATTTCTATATAACTCAAACTACAATTAATTAATCTAAATTAAATAAACCTATGTGTATGGTTCTTATCCAAGTAGTCTAAATTAACATCAGGAATGATTAAATTCCTTTACGATTGCTTTTTGAATTCCAATTTTCTATACATTAAAAAAAATCAATAACTACTCCCTATTTTAAACTTTCTATACATAAAAGATACTTCAATAAATACTTTGATTACTTTCTTGCAATAATTTAATTACTAAATTGAACACTTATTTTACTAATTTTTCATTTACTGGTTTATATAATTCAAGCTACAATAAAGTATGAAACTTATTTAAGTAGCCTAAATTAATATTAGAAAAAGAATAATGTGGTTTGCATTTTTTCCTCCCAAAATTTAATTCACTTATTATTAAACAATTCCAAAACAATTCATTATTATATTTATAATAAGAAAACCTTTTTTCCTATTTAAAAGTTTCAATACATTAAAAAAAATTCATTGAATATCTTGATAGTAGATTATTTTTCTTTCTACTATTTAATTAATAAATTAAATATAATTATGCATGAGCCTCACCACCATGCAATTCATGCACACTTGTTCTTATAGTTCTCTCAACTGTTGTGTGTTAGCATAAAAGAAAATCTGTAATTCTTTGATATTGTTTTTCTTTGTTTGTGTTTCAAAAAAAGCTAGCATAAATTATTTTTTTGTGAAAAATACGTCTCCCTTATTGGCATTGTGAAACCCAGCAATAAATTCACTATTGTTTATTCTCAGAAATTCAAATAACAGAAATCAAATGACTGAAACAATGAACTAAAGCATGCAAAACACCATTCACTAAAATACTGAATGCAAAGAAAACCAATCAAACTTTGACACAATGATTTACACTGGAAAACCCCTAACTCTGGGGAAAAACCAGCATTTGAAGAGAGAGATTTTATTACTACAGAAAGGAAAGAAGTTACAACAACTGCTAGAACTTGGCATCCACAACAATACTGCAAACTTGGATAATATTCAACTCCTTCTTCTGTTCACTGCAACCTCTCTTCAATCCTGTGTCATTTCCTGCAAAAACCTTCAACCTGTATGTCTACAATGCACACATCTATCCTTTTTATAATCTCTTATTCACCAACGGTGAAGCAAAGCAGAGATTAATCTTAGAAAGAAGACAAAGTTGTTTCTAAAAAAGAATTATCAAACTGGCAAGTGTGTAACAAATAACAAGGATAAAAAATTAGGAAATCTTATCTAATCTATCCAGCCTGGGTGACACGATTCCAGGCTGGAAGATTTATCTTTCAAGCTATAGTTTCGACACTCCCTCTTAGCGAGGAAGGTTTTCTCTACTACACCTAACTTGTCCCTGAAGAAGACAAACTTACTTTTCATCAAGGCCTTTGTTAAGATGTTTGGAACTTGCTCATCTGTAGATATATACTATAGTCGAACTAATCCACGCTATACACAATCCCTGATAAAGTGATATCTAATGTCAATATGTTTTGACCTATCATGAAACATAGGATTCTCAAAGAGTTTTATGCAACTCTAATTATCACGGTGAATGATGGTCAATGCTAGCTCCTGACCAAACAATGCTACTAATAGCTTTCGAAGCCATTATGCCTCACATGTTTCCATGCTTCCTGCCATGTACTCTGCTTTCATAGAGCTTAATGCAACAGGCTTCTATTTCCTGTTGTACGAAGAGACAACCCCTGATCCCATGCTGAAACAACACCCTGAAGTGCTTTTCTTGTCTACTGCATTACTAGCCCAGTCTGCATCAGTGTAGCCAATCAACTTGACACCATCACCCCAAGTATATCTCAACTCATACTCAACTGTACCACATAGATGCCTCAGCACATGCTTTGCTGCTGTCCAATGTATTCTCTTTGGTTCTACCATGAACTGACTAAGAGAGTTGACTGCAAAGAAAATGTCTAGTCTTGTATTGACAAGATACATCAATGACCCAATAAGCTGTCTATACAAGGTGGGGTCTACTGCCTCCTGCTTTGATGCATTGATCTTCTACCAATTTGTAACCATTGGTGTAGACAAGGGTCTATAGTCCAACATTCTGAATCGCTTCAAGATTTCCATAGCATATTTCCCTTGACCAAGGAAAATCTCTCCCTCTGTCTGCCACACCTCTAGTCCGAGAAAATAGTGCATCAATCCCAAATCCTTCATCTCAAACTCTGTTGCTAGGTCCCTCTTGCAATCCTCTATGAGCCTCGGTGAACCAGTCATAAATAAATCATCCACGTACAAAACTAGGATGAGTGGTTCACCCCCCATCATTGGATAGTAAAGGTTGGAGTCCGCCTCACTCTTCACAAATCCCATCCTCTGCAAGTAGCTATCTATGCACTCATACCATGCTCTGGGTGCCTGCTTAAGTCCGTATAGTGCTTTCTTTAACCTACAAACATGAGAGTCACTCCCATGCACCACAAAACCTTCTAGCTGTTCGATGTACACCTCTTCCTCTATGATTCCTTTAGGAAAGCTGTCTTGACATCCATCTGATGGATCTACCATCCCATTTGTGCTGCTAATGAGATCACAGCTCGTATGGAGGTATATCTAGCCACTGGAATGAATGTCTCATCATAGTCTATTCCCTCCTTCTGAGAGAACCCCTTGGCCATGAACCTGGCTTTGTATTTCTCTATGCTACCATTTTCAGCATGCTTGATCTTATAGATCTAGCGAGAACCAACCACTGCCTTATCTATAGGCCTTGGCACTACCTCCCAAACATTGTTCTTCATGATGGAGTTGTATTCCTCCACCATAGCATCCTGCCAAACTTGCTGCTGTGCAACATTCTCATAACTAGAAGGCTCACTATCAATGAGCTCACTTATTAATGCCACATAATCTGAATATTTAGTTGGTGGTCTCCTCTCCCTACCACTCGTTCTAGGAGCTCCCATAAACTCCTAAGCATCTTGTGCAATCTGAGTTTCCACTCGACTAATCCTTCTACTGCCAGTAGGAGATACACCAATAGATGGAGCTTGTTGTTCCTTATTCTGCTGCTCCTAATCCTATGGATTCAACTCACCCAAGGTACCTGTATTTGTATTTGTTCCTGTCACAGTGCCCTATACCTGACAGTCTTGATCCACTTTTGGAGCTTCAATCTGATGACTTTGTTCAACTGGTAGCAAATCCTGAGATTTTCTTAAGGCTTTCTCCTCCAGAAACTTCACATCACGTCTCACTATGATACTCCTCATCCCTGGAATAAAGATCCTATATGCCTTGGAGGTTTCACTGTATCGAACAAAGAAACCTTTCTCTGGAGTTGAATCTAACTTGGTTTTCTTTTTCTGATGGTACATGACAGTATGCTATACTTCCAAAGATCCTAAAATGCCTGACCTCGGGCTTCTTCCCTGTAAAAGCTTCTTCTGGTGTCATTTGTCCCAAAATCTTATGAGGTACTCTATTGTAAATATATATTTTTGTGTTGCAAGCCTCTACCCAAAGATACTTAGGCAGATCTTGATCAAACAACATGGCCCTGGCTGCTTCAACAATTGCCTTGTTCTTACGCTCAACAACCCCATTTTGTTGTGGGTTGTAGGGAACAATCCACTCTCTCTTGATTCCTTCTTTGGTATAGAACTCCTGGAAGACTTTGCTTTTATACTCACCCCTGTTGTCTATCTGAAGAACATTGATCTTCTTGCCTGTCATATTCTCCACAAGAGCTTTGGGTTCTTGGAAGCGACTAAAGACCTCATCTTTGGCCTTCAAGAAATATATCCAGGTCTTCCTGGAGAAATCATCAATGAAGGTTACATAATACTCATAACCTCTCAATGACTAAGTAGACATGGGACCACAAATATTAGAATGTATCAAGTCAAGAACATATGTACTTCTACTGTCACTTCTAGGTAATGTTGCCTTTGAAAATTTCCTGAGTGCACACCCTTTACATGTGTCACCGTGCTCTGCACTCAACTCTGGAATTCCTATCACAGTTTCTTTGAGCAATTTCAATGCCCCATGGTGTATATGTCCCATCCATCTATGCCATAGCTCTCCTATTTCCCTACTGTTATTACTGCTCACTAGTGCCTTTGGAGTTTCAAACTGCAATATATATAAATTGTCACTTCTAACTCCAATCTACCTTACCTTCTTCCAGTCCTTGTGTTTTAAATACACCTTCTATCCTTGAAAGAGTACGTTGTACCCTTTATCTTCAAGGGCAGATACTGAAATCAGATTCATGTACATCCCTGGCACATGCAATACATCTGTGATCTTAATATCACTACTTGACTCCCTTTAAAATGAAACAGTTCCTCTCCCAACTGGAGTGCATGTGGACTTGTTTCCCATTTTTATCTGGAAGCCTATTTTTTCTACTTTGTAGTTGGAGAAGTTTTCTCTAACTCCTATCATATGGCATGATGCACCACTGTCAATATACTAGACCCCTATAGTGCTCGAGCTAGATAAGCAGTTTAGAAGAGCGAACTCATATTCTAGTCTAGAGGATAACTCATCAACATCCGCTGAAGCTGCTGTCTGCTTCTTCTTATTGTCTCCTTTCTTCTAATTTAGACATTGACTAACATAATTTCCTAGTTGATCACAACCATAACATTTAATTTTACTCAGGTCTTTCTTTTTCTTCTTGTCTCCTTTTGAGGTAGACTCACTACTTGATCCTTTCTTAGCTTTGCCTTTGCTGGAAAGAGCAACATTCTCTTCCACCTCACCCTTACGACCACTGTTGTTGCCTCTATTAACATAACTCATTCAAAATTCTTCCTGAGTGAAATCAGTCCACAAACGATCCCAATCAGGAATATCTTGCCATCCAGATACAACTTTGACAAAGATGTCCCAATCTTTTGTGAATCCTGCCAATGCAATCCTGACAACCTCATCATCTAGTATTGCTACCCTGGTAGTTACTAGCTCATCTTTTATTGTTCTAATCCTGGTAAGGTAGTCCACAACACTCTCCCCTTTCTTCATTCTGGTGTTTCTAAGCTTATCCCTAAGAATTAGCTGCTTGTTCAAATTTGAACTCTGGTATAGGTTGAGTATGGCATCATACATCCTTTTGCAAGTGTCTAAATCTGTAATATGAGGAACAAGGTGATCCTTGACCCCATCCATAACGATGCGTCTAGCTTTGGAATCTTCTTTCTGGTAGGTCACCAATAGTGTAGCATCTATTGGAACAGAAACGGTAGTGGTTGCATATTCCTTCAAACCATTCTACTCCAGTAACAGAAGAATTTTTGCTTTCCACACGCCAAAGTTTGAAGTCCCCTCAAGTCTGTCTGAATCTCTTAATCTGGCTACTACCATTGTTGAAACCCCTAAACACAAAAAGAAAAATTGAAACTTGCAGTGGTGTGATTAAACCCTAGTTTTCCCTTTCAGAGTATTAGCTATGATACCATGTGAAAAATACGTCTCCCTTATTGGCGTTGTGAAACCCAACAATAAATTCACTATTGTTTATTCTCAAAAATTCAAATAATAGAAATCAAATGACTGAAACAATGAACTAAAGCATGCAAAACACCATTCACTAAAATACCGAATGCAAAGAAAACCAATCACACTTTGACATAATGATTTACCCTAGAAAACCCCTAACTCTGGGGAAAAACCAGCATTCAAAGAGAGAGATTTTATTACTACAAAAAGGAAAGAAGTTACAACAACTGCCAGAACTTGGCATCCACAACAATACTGCAAACTTGGATAATATTCAACTCCTTCTATTCACTACAACCTCTCTTCAATCTTGTGTCATTTCCTACAAAAACCTTCAACCTATATGTCTACAATGCACACATCTATCATTTTTATAATCTCTTATTCACCAACGGTAAAGCAAAGAAGAGATTAATCTTAGAAAGAAGACAAAGTTGTTTTAAAAAAGAATTACCAAACTGGCAAGTGTGTAACAAATAACAAGGATAAAAATCAGTAAATCTTATCTAATCTATCCAGCCTAGGTGACATGATTCCAGGCTGGAAGATTTATCTTTCGAGCTATTGTTTCAATAGTTTACTCTAATATGATTAAAGATTGGAGTTGATCGAAGGTTAGGTGTTTCTTTTTTATTATTATTATTATTTTTGTTTGTGGGGGTGCAGTCGCCCTCCAAGTCAAGAGATTGCTGATGGAAGTGTAAAAGACCATGCAGAAGTCTCGAGGAGAACAGAAGTCTCAAGGAGAAGATGTCGTCAAATACAAGGAGATGATCGCAAGGAGAATAGAAGTCTCAAGGAGAAGATGTAGTCAAATGCAAGGAGGTAACCTCAAGTTTAGATCACCTAGGAAAATCTCTGTGTGCAGCCGTCCATATAAGGGCGTAGATCACAGATTTTGAGAAAAAGGTTAAAAAATTGCCGATTCTTAGAAGTTTCCCTGTGCAGCTCAAATTGCTTTGAAGCCGTAGCAGAGTGGAGTCAAAATTTAGAGAATGGAGGACATAATTCTAGGCCTTCCAAATGATATAGGTAGAGAGTGCTTGTTAAGGGTTCCATTCATTTATCATGGCATGCTTACAAAAGTTTGTCAAAGCTAGAAGGTTATGGTTAGCAGTCCTCTCTTCTATCAAGATAGAAAATGGTTGAAATTAAATGATCAGGTGATATTTGTAGTTAGACAAGCGTCGAAAGGTGGGGATGATTATAGCTATGAAATGTCTGCTTATGACCCTCAGCAAGATGCATGGAGGATATTGTGTGGCATTCCTCCAGATGAAGGATTTCCAACTATGCTTGCTATCAATCAGAAATTGATTTCTATACACAAAAGGAAAATTGTGACTTATGATTTTTGTTCTAACAACTGGTCCCAGTTATTCTACTTAAAATTTTTTGGCTATCTTGAAATTGTTGTAAGAGGATTGTTAAGTTAGAATAGAGTTTCTCTTATCTTCTTCTGAATTTCAACTGGTTTATATATTCTTTGGTTTAGGTATCCGATGTGCCTGACTCTAGATGTGATAGTGTCTTTTCAGCATCACCAGAAGGATATATATACTTTGTTGGAGGGGATTTCAATAGGAGAACAACGATCTATAATGTAGAGGAAAACAAGTGGGAATCTCTTCCCAATATGGACAGATCATGGATATATTACCTTAAGAGTACTTTCCTTGATGGATAGTTTTATGTGATAGGTCAACCAAAAATGGTTGAAGTATTTAATACAAAGACTCAAGTATGGAGTAGTTTGAAGTTTAAGCAAACATGGCATGATAGTTGCTTGATAATTGCTTTTGAGAATTTATTTTCATTTAAAAGTGATGGAGTGATGAAATACGATTCAAACAAAAATGCGTGGAGGATAGTGGAATCTTTGCCAAAGTTTCTTATTTGTGTTTATTGGGCTACTGTTTGGAATGACCAGATTTTTTTGAGTGGTTTTATGTGCAGTAGGCACAAGTCTTGAATTCTTTATTATATGTATCGACCTCATAGATAAGGAGAAGTGACTTCAAAAAGGTGGATTTCTATGAAAGGTCCACCAAACAATGTATTTTCTACACATTCAGCAACTACTCTATTAATCTAGAGACAAATTTATGATTTATTTTCATGTAAATATAAAAAGTTGGTGAATAATTTTACCATTTATATAGTTCTATTTGAAAAAAAATAGATTTTTTTTTGTTGATAGAATTGTTTTATCATTAGTTTTAGCTATTTTTAAATATTAAAATATTTTTTTACAAATTTGAATAATATTATTGTAATATTTTGCTTCACTAAGTTTAATATTATTTTTTATTCTTAAATCTTAATTAATTTATACTTTTATGTTTTTAAACTAAAAAGTAATAATCTTTATTTATTTAAAAGAAATCTTATAATAAAATTATTTTGATTCAAAATTTTCTATCAATGATTTAAGAAATTCATTGTACATTTTGTAATAATGATATAATAAATATCAATTTATTTTTAGTTATGTTAAATACTATGAAGCACATCTTATGAAAAAATCAATACTTCTTTTTTATCAAAATAATAAAATGTTTTACTATAATTACAAATCACTCACTATAATGTGGATAATGTGCTCTAAGTGTAACATTTTACATTTAATTATTAGTTTTTGTCATAGAATGATAGGGAAGGGGCAGATTTTAGCTATTGATTGAATGCTTTACTTTCCATCAATCAAAATTTATTATATGTTTTTTTGATACATTATATTTTAATTTTCTTAAAGTAAAATACAAGATTTTGAACTTTTCAAAAGTTAAAAATTAGTTTTATTAGTACTAATCTCTATGATCTATCTGAAAGAATTTTTTTTTCTTATTTGATTTTAATTGTCCTTTGAATCCATTGATTGGACAATAAGAATCCATGTACATTCTTATACTAAAAAAACTTTATTTTCTCATTTCATTTTAATTGACCTTTGAAACTATTGGTCGGGTAATACCAATGTATGTACAGTCTTGTAATCTCATACATGAAATTTTATGTTTTATTAATCAATATTTTTTTATCTACTTGTAATAACTTTATTTTCTCATTTAATTTTAACCAACTTTTAGAATCATTGACTAGACAATATGAATATAAATATAAATATATATATATATATATAAAATCAAATTATACTTTCATATCTTATATGAACTTATTTATTTATTCGTAATAATCTTTATAATCTATTTGATAAAAAATTTTATATGATTTAAGTTGACCTTTAAAATCATTGAATGAGAAATCAAATTTTATGTAATCTTAAACTCCTAATTAGAATTTATGAAAATCTACGTCCTCTAAAATTGGAAAGAGATATAGATATAGGGGAATTTAAGGCTAAAGCTTTTTCACAATACATCCATTACAAAAATTAGGCTCTTTTCCGGAAGGAGTATTTTTACCATATTTCATTAAAATTGAGTTTGTATAATTATTATTTTTTTTAATTTTCTAATATTTAAAATAATAAAATTAAATGTTAAATAATTATAAATTGATATTATAAAAATTTTAGTATTATCTAAATAAATATATTTGTATGTGTTTTGTATTTTTTAATTTAGAATTATATTTTTTCTAAGCTCATTTTTATTATGATTAATAAATGTTTACTAAAATATTTAATTTAATTTTATCATAGTCTTATAATTCATTCGTTTCTTAAAAAAAATTGAGGAGGGATAAACATCTTCATCATCTATCTTATCTATTGTATCACGTAGTGCCCCTCCACTTTTGTGCTACTTGATACAATAGGCTTGATACATCTTTCTCGTCAACTACCTCTTTGCTTAGGTCTCCCCACTTTCTGAACGTGGTGTGTTTTACTTTGAAGGTCTGGGATGTTACATCGATTGGATTTGGTTTCCCATGAGATCTAGGAGACTAAGGTAGCCCTCCTACTACAAAGGCACTCTTTTTCATTTTATAGTCTCCACGCCCATTATCTTAGATTATAACCTTAATATCCAGGATGTCTTGAATGGAAGGTGTCTTTTTCTCAGAAGTGGACGCTAGGGTGGACAAGTCTATATATGGAGATGTGGGTCCCTCATCATTCTTTGGGACTCGAGGGATTGCATAATACTTGGCCTCCATATTTTTGTAATAATAGAACAGTTAAGGATCACCATGGACTGTGAATCCTTGGTTTTGATAAGGAAATTTTACACATTGATGGAATGTGGATGCGACAGCTTGCATCCCATGGATCCATGGGTGTCCTAGGAGGATATTTTATGGTAGTTCAAGATCAAGGACTTAGCATGTAGTCTCCATGATTGTTGGCCCTACCTAGATAGGGAGTTGAATAGTGCCTTGAGACAATCATTCTTGATCATCATAAGCCTTGATAGTGATACCTTTTCCTTTCCTAATAACATCTTCAGAGAATCACAAATTCTTTATGAAGTTCAAAGTACAAATATTTATACCTGCACCTCCATCCACCAAGACTCTTTTGACTTTGTTCTTGTGGACTAGGAATTCAAGATGGAGTGCATAATTGTGAGATGGCTGGGTTGGGAGATTGTGCTAAAAAAATGTGAGGAGATGTGATGTTGTGATATGTCCAACCATAGCTTGGAACTAGTTTGCATCAAGATCTGTCGGGACAGAGGATGTAGCTAATACCTTTTCTAGGACTTCCCTATTTGCAGGCGAGATTTTTAGCAACTCCATGATGGAGATCTAAGCAGTCGTCTTTTTCAGTTAATCTAGGACATTATAACCATTAGGGAACAACTATAGATTTGTGATGAGTGCTTTGGGTGGTGGTGAAGGTCCTAGAATGGTAATTCTATCGCTATGTGTGGTGACTTCACACTCAACTCTAGATCCTTTGATATTGACAACTATTACGCATTCATCCAAGGATGCAACAACATGGTTGTAAATATGGTTCACATTATTGTACTTTCCCTTACCATTGTTGTTTCCTTTATTGTGATCGTGCATCAGATTCGTGTATATTTTAAGATCTTGATTCCTAGCGGGTTGTTTAATGGTTATGGTCTTGTCATCAATGAGATCTTGGATCAGATTCTTGAGTCTAATGCAGTTGGTTGTCATGTATCCCTTTATTTTATAGAAGTCAAAAAGGTGCTTCTCATTATACCATGGTGGTTTAGCTTGAGGCTCTTGGTAATAATTTTCGTAAACAGGGATTTTGATGAGATTTGCTTATACCAATTGTTGCATGACTATTTCAATTGATTCCCCAAGTGGTGTGTATTTGCATTTAGAGGAATATCTATTCCTTGGGGGTGGTCCCCCTTGAGCATTTAGGTTGTTGATAGTTTGATTGTTGGGTTCTTATTGTGATGTGTTGGTTTGCAAAGTATATTGGGTTATTTTTTGTGGTTGTTGGTATGTTTGTTGCACATTTAGTCTTGGAGCTTTGATAACAAATTTCATGTCAACAACACCATCATTGGTGACATTTTTGTTCTTTTCCCACGTACGGGTTTGCCATTGTATCTTGTTGATGGTTGATTGTCTTGGTACATGGGTGTGCCCCCTTGTGCTATAAGGGCTCTTTCGATGTTGAGCACCCTGGGAATCAATTGGTCATAAGTTGTTATTTATTACATTTTCAAGTGAAAAGACAAGGTCCCTTCAAGGTTGGAGATGATAGTCCCAATTTGATGTTCTTCAGGCATAGCCCATTTTCTCCTATTGGCATTGGAACACAATTGTTGTAAGAAGGGTGTGAATTTTTCCCACTTGGCTTGTTTTAAAGAGGATAATTCTCCTAGACTCGTGTCCATGCCTATGTTAAATGAGTAATTCTGTATCAATAAGTCCACAATTTCTTGAAAAAAAATTATTCCAAGGGGAATGTGGGAGGACCATTCCATTGTTGGACCAACCAAACTCTGGGGAAGAGCCACATTAGATAAGAATCATTGTATGCAACTTCCATATAGTGTACATGAAATTCCCTGATGTGATCTTCAGGATTGCTTGTCCCATGATATTTGTCAAATTTTGGTATCTTGAATCCTTGTGGGAATGGAACCATTGTGATGCTTCTGTCAAATGTATAGGGGCACAAATTCCCTTGTGATTTTGTTGTCTTTCCTTATTGTAGGTCTAGCACTTGTTGTGAGAGCAATTTAATTTGTACGGACACATCATTTAGTGGATCGAGTGGTGGGATGAATGTGTTTTGGGGTCATTTTGTTGCTTGAGCGAGTGGTGGGGTGTTTTGTGTGTTCGTGGGAGGCTACAACAAGTTTTTTATGCTAGCAACACTTGTTGGTATGCTTGTAGTTATTTTTGTGCCAACACTTGTTGTTGGTCTTGTTGTTGGGCTTGTAGTTGAGTTGCTTGTTGTTGTGCTTGGTATTGTTGCAAAGCTTGTTGATAGGCCTATTGTTGTAACAAAGCTTGTGCTTGAGCTTGTTCCTAAGCTTGAACTTGTTGAGCGGCTTGTGAAACTTGGGTAGCTTGTACGGCTTGTGTAGCTTGTGCAACTTGTGTGGCTTGTATAGCTTGTGTAGCTTGTGAGGCTTGTTATTGCTACACTAAGTCTTGGGCTTGTGCTTGGGCAACATGTTGTGCTTTTTTTGCAGCTCACTATGCCTGCACTTGTTGTGTGGCTTGTTGTGCAGCTTCTATGGTTTGTGCAATTTGTGCAATTTTTTGAGCTTGGAATTGTTGAAGAACCTTTTGATAGGCTTGTTGGGCTACTTGTAGTGTAATGC
Organism: Sequoia sempervirens; assembly: GCA_007258455.2. Lineage (NCBI taxonomy): Eukaryota > Viridiplantae > Streptophyta > Pinopsida > Cupressales > Cupressaceae > Sequoia > Sequoia sempervirens. The sequence goes on from VDFB02278967.1 coordinate 47,070, forward strand.
TATATTGATTTTCCATTTTTTGGTTTGGTGGTAGAGGTGGGGATTTGGAACGGTGTGGGGTGGTGTGATGAGATTTTGTTGAGGTGGTTGTTGAGGTGCTTGGTGAGTGATGATAAGGAGTTGTGTGGTATATGGTATAGTTGATATGATAGGTCCTTGGGAGACCACATTTTTGGGTGTTATAGATGGTGTAGTGATTGATTGAGTTTTCTTGGATTGATGCCAATTGGTGTTGTGATATCCATGGAATGATAAGACGATTTGGTATATTGACTTGATTTACAATTCAAGGATTGTTTTGACTTGATTGATCTTGCATTGGTATGTTAGGTAGAGGTGGTTGCCCTAAACCTTGGATTTGGGTGGATGTTGATGTTAGAGGAGGGAATAGTGGAAAGATGGGAGGTGTGTTTCCTTGCAAAAGTAATGATGATGCATCAAAAGTTCCCCCTTGTTCTAATAGACCCATTAGTCATTGTGATATCATGGGGAGAGAAACTTATGTATCAAGAGAATAAGTTGGTGATATGGTGAAGTTGGATGAATTGTCGGTTTCATGGAAAATGAGCAAGACATATGAATGTTTTGGGTCTTGAGGGATGGTATTTGGTAGACCCAAGATGGTGTTTCTATCCAAGTTTTGGCTATTTACAAGGGGTTGTGTTTGAAAAGTGTGGAGCAATGAACTCCCCTTGGTAATCATGGGTTGACTTGGAGCATGAGATGATGTTGGTTGTGGGATGGGTTGGATGATGTTTTCAAAGGAAGGTGTGAATGATACTAGTGGAATATTCCCAAGAGGTTGTTCCATAATAGTGATCACATCGTAATCATAAGGTATTTTAGCCACTTGCTTTGCTAATGCTAACATGCATTGTGAAGGATTGAGCCTCATCATTGTGTTGACAATATTATGGTTTTCAGGATTTTGGACTAGCTCCACAATTTCATCATGGGTCATTCCTTGGAAATTGTTGATGACATCTTCCACTTGGAAACCTCCCTCTTTAGGATTTTGAGGTATTTGAGGAGGATTAAGTGGAAGGACAATGGATATCCTTGGGTTGAATTTTGTTTCATTTTGACTCAAATCACTCAAAGTGGATGCTTCTTTGTTTTTCTCCATGATCTTCTTGTGTTGAGATCTTTTTTGGACCATAAAATAAGGACAAACTTTGGGAATATAGGAGGTAAACCTCTAACTCCTTGGGTTGGTCTAAACTTTAGGTACAAAAAGAAAGTCTAGGATGCTAAGGATCAAAATGATGGTGTTGTGATAAATGAAGGATGAAGGATATGGATATTTGAAATTTATAAGACCCTTGGATAAATACTAGAATTTAGGACTTCTGGATTTGGTTTGTATTTAATTTGATTTGATTTTGGATAATGAGCTTATAAACCCCAAGATGTTAGATTTTATCTTGGAATAAACTTTTCCACAAGGATGATAGTTTGACTAAGTATATGAGGAAGGATTAATCCACACACACTTATTCAAACAAGGTGATTTTGATTTTGATTTGAAGGATTTTCCAAAAGTCTACTATGAATGGTTTTTCCAATGGTTCAAAAGCTGTTTGTGAGGTGGGATTTGATTTGATGTTTGAAATGGATGAAGGTGTTGATTTGATCCTAGGTGAACCTAGAGAGAGTTTGTTTACAAGACCTAGGTATTGAGGAACATGCTATATCTCTAAAGAAGTGGTTCAAATTAAGCATACATATCTAGATTGTTCAAAGGAATGAGTCTATAAAACCTTGTGAACTTCTTGCTTATCTTGAGATGTTGTTTTCGATTGCATTTCCTAATGTATTTCTTGATTATTTTTTAGTATGACACCTAAAATTGAAGTTTTTTCACAAAGACCTTTTTTTTGGGATCTTGTCCTTTTCGGAAATCATGAGAACAAGCACATATGTGGGGTCCAATTTTTTCTTTATCTTGATTGTAAGGAAAGCTAAGGTGTAGAAACAAATCTCCTAACGTCAAAACCTCAGGGAAGAATGCAGAGGTGCTTTTAAATTTTCAATTATAGTCCAATTAAGATACACTTCTAAGAAATAATAGAAATAGAGAATATAACATACACACATGAACACCAGATTTACGTGGGAAAACCCTTACGAGAGAAAAACCCACCACACCAAGAGAAGTCACTTTCTATTACAGTAATGGAGATTACATATAGAGATCAGACTTATCTTTCTAATGTCAAATTACAATAGCATAATCCTTGATCAACCTTGCTATAGAACATTCAAGATTCAATGCTCTCATAATTGAATTGATTGATTACTCATTGAGCTATTCATCCAACCATCTATCCAACTATTCATCAAACCAATCACATCACAATCTTCAAACTCTAAGTATATCCATGATGCTCATGGTCTGTTGATCTTCCTTAGTAACGGTTGCAACAGTCCAATTGCTAGCAGTTCCCATTCGGCTTCTTTGATTGGTCAAAGACACACTACGTAGGATGGTCTCCCAATGGGTCCAAGGCATTCACAATGTATTCACATGTCAGTGAGACACTAACCGTGTCTCCTCAATGCCACAAATCTAGATCATCATTATTGCCAAGAGTCCTGACCATCGACAAGACATTATACTGAGTTCACAAGTCACATCGACCTCAGCATTCTCATCAGCAAGACTATCGCTATTCGTCAAGAGATCATACCGAAATTCCAAAGTCACACAAAAAAGAGTATTCACATTAGCAAGACTTACCGCTATCGCTGAGAGGTAATACCGAATGCTCACACATTTCACCGAAGAATTCAATTGCTAGGAGTCTCACTGAAGACATCCATTAACAAACACCAATGTTAGTAGGACTTACCACTTTCACCAAGAGGTTACAATGAAGATTCCAGCTAGTCAGTAAAACCACATCCATCAGTGAGACAATCAACTATCACTAAGACTTCATACTGATGCCTTTGTGCTACTCTGATATTCTAAGTGTATACTGTCGGTGAGACATACCAACTGTCACCAAGAGTTCTTATCGAAGTAACATGTTACACTGATGACCCAGTCACCATGGGTCTCTCCGACATCCGCTAGACACAACCTACCGGCCAGAGATCTCCACTCAGAAGAGGGTTATAGTGATCATCATGTCGCAATGATAGGTCCATTCAAAAAGACTAAAACAAGGTCTCAACAACCAGAACTTTTCACAAGGTTCCAAAGCTACTAGTCAGCCAGACAATATGAAGGTCATACCAGCTTTTCTCTTCCAGAGGTTTTAGCCTATGATATTGAGACACATATTTACAACAATCTCCCACTTTACAAAGATCACGTAGGCACCTTCAGAGCACAAAAAAACTATTGAAATTCATGGGAACTAAGGCCCATCGAACTGGCATACCACCTAAACTTGTCTATGCTCACTGGCTTCATCAATGCATCTGCAAAATTCTCTAGAATATCCACTTTTTCTAATGATACCTTTCCATCCTCCACCATATCTCATACAAAATGGTATTGCACATCTATATGTTTCGTCCTAGCATGGAAAGTAGGATTCTTTGCCAAACGGATAGCACTCTGACTATCACAATAAATTGTTATTTTCCCTGCATCAAAACCAATGTTAGAACACAAAAGTCTTAACCAGATTGCTTGTTTACAAGCATGTGTAGCTGCCATGTATTATGCCTCTATAGTGGACAAAGCGACTATAGCCTTCCGCTTACTCATCCAACTCACTGCACCACCATTCAACATGAAAATATATCCACTAGTCGATCTTCTACTGTCAATGTCCCCTGGGCAATCAAAACCCACATAGCTTCGAATACTGAGAGTCCTCTGTGATTCAACCAAGTTCCCATGGTAACACAAAGAATATTTTGAAGTGCCCTTCAGATATCTGAATACTCTTTTCATAGCATCCCAATGTGTCCTTCCAGGATTAGCCATAAATTGACTAAGTATTCCCACTGCTTGGGAAATATCTAGCCTTGTACAAACCATTGCATACATTAGGCTGTCAACCACACTAGCATAGGGTACACTGGTCATGTCCTCCATCTCAGTAGGAGATTTTGGACAGTCTTCAACAAATAGCTTTGTTCCTTGCAAAATTGGAACAACTAGCTGCTTGCAATCAGTCATGCAAAATATCTCTAGAATAGTCTTGATATACGTACTCTGACTGAGCCAAAGTTTTCTATTCTTCCTATCCCTGTTATTTCCATTCCCAGAATATACCTTACTGCACCAAGATCTTTCATTTCGAACTTTGGAGACAACTGAGACTTAAGATCAGAAATCATTAACTTACTATTGCCTATGAACAACATATCATCAACATAGAGAGCAATAATAATGGACTCGATCACTTTCAGCTTTGTAATACACACAATGATTAGATTTTGATCTTACAAATCCCAATGATAAAACAAACGTGTCAAACTTTTACTACCACATTCTAGGAGATTTCTTTAAATCATATAGAGACTTTTTTAACTTGCAAACCAATTTTTCTTTACCTTTCTCCACAAAGTGCTTAGGCTGGAACATATAAATTTCTTCTTCAAGATCACCATGAAGAAATGTTGCCTTCATATCCAACTATTCAACCTCTAAGTCGTGTACTGCTACAAGTGACAAAAGAAATCTGATAGATGTCAGCTTAGCTATAGGAGAAAAAATTTCCCCATAATCAATTCTCTCTACCTAGGAATAACCTTTAGTAACCAACCTTGCCTTATATTTTTCCACACTGCCATCTAGACCTATTTTCTGTTTAAATACCCATTTGCAGCCAACAACTTTTCTACCTTCAGGCAAGGGTACCAAACTCCAAGTATCATTCTTTTCTAATGATGCCATTTCTTCATTCATGGCTTCCAACCAAGAGTTTGAATCGGACATTCTAAATGCCTCTTTCATAGTCCTAGGCTCATTAGTGCTAGAAATTAAAGCACAGGCACAAGTAGAATCTATCAAAGAGAACCCATACCTATCAAGTTTCTTTCTTTCATGAGTTGACCTCCTCACTTGCTGAGGCTGAGGTTGTTCTTCTTCTTCAAAACTTTTAGAACTACTCGAGCTCTCCTCAACTTCAAGTACATTTTGAATTTTCAATTCCTCTTTATCTGGTGTCGAAGGAATTTCAACTACATCCTTTTTTTTCTAATTTTGTCTCTGAATGCATATCCAAAGTAGAAGGCTTCAACTCACGAAAGATAACACTTTTGTTGTATAGAACCTTCTCCGTATCAGGATTCCAAAGCTTGTATCCTTTTATGCTAGCACTATAACCAATAAAAATACATTTGACAGCCTTGTTCTCCAATTTAGATCTTTTCTCATTTGGCACATATGCATATGCCTCACAGCCAAAAACATGAATATGTCTTAAAGAGGGCTTCTTACCAGACCATATTTTGAAAGGTGTTTTCTCAACAAGAGAAGAATTAGGAGAATGGTTTATCAAGTAACATGTTGTAGCAACTGCTTCAGCCCAGAACTTCTCCTCCAAGCCAACACTGCTCAACATACTTCGTGCACTTTTGATCACTGTCCTGTTGAACCTTTCAACAACTCCATTTTGTTGTGGAGTATAAGGTGTAGTTTTATGTCTTTTAATTCCATGATCTTTACAGTACCTCTCAAAATCATCAAAAGAAAATTCACCGCCATTATCCATCCTTAAACATTTTATTTTTCTTCTAGTCTGATTTTCTACAAGGTTTTTAAATTCCTTAAACCAACTGAACACTTCTGGTTTACTTTTCAAAAAATAGACAAATGCTCTTCTTGAATAATCATCAATAAATGATATATAGTACATTGACTTAGACAAAGAAGGAACATTCACTAGACCAAAAATATTAGAATGTATATAATCAAGCAAACCAGAAGATTTGTGAGGACTGGAGTAAAATGAAACACGGTGTTGTTTTCCATATATACAATGTTCACAAAATTCAAATTCGAGGTTACAATCTTCAAGCCCCTCAACCAGGTTTTTATTCTTCAAGGTTTTTAAACCTTTCTCACCAATGTGGCCTAGCCTATGATGCCAGAGCATAGTCTTTTCTGCTGGAAGTTTAACTTCCATAGAGTCTACAGAATCAAAAACATTTCCCTCTTTTCCTCCATGAGTAGCTTTCTGTGACTTTACAGAGACACTATTTCATTAAACAACATGTGCATCCAGCTTATACAAGGTACCAATTTGAGCACCCCTTGCTAGAACCATAGAGCCTCTAGTCATCTTGCAGCCATTTCCAGGGAACATGACTTGCACTCCAATATCATTCAACTTACTAACACAAAGTAGATTTCGAGCCAAACCTGGTATATGCATTACATCATTGATTCCCTTCACTCTTCCATTAGGGAATTGAATTATGACTCTCCCATGGACAACAATTTCCAAAGATGAATCACTTTCCAAATACACCTTTCCACCATCGTATTTTTCATACTTCATGAACCAGTCTCTATGAGATGTCATGTGGAAAGATGCTCCATAATCAATCAGCCAGACATCATCTGATGCTTATGTAGCCAAGGCTGTAATGAAGTCATCTGCATCACTCTGAGAAGAATACTTCTTCTTCTTCTTTTTCTCCTCTTTACAATCCTTTTGGACATGACCAGGTTGCCCACAATTCTAGCACTTCACCTTGGACTTCTTGCCAGGATACTTTGATCTCCCTTCTGACTTGGATTTAGACTTCTTGTCCTTCTTCTTTCCTTTTTCTTTTGACCTTCATCTAATTTAGCAAGGACCTCCTTCACCATCTCAAAAGATTTCCTTCTCATCTCTTCTGATAACAAAAAAGCAACAACATCTTCCATCTAAAACTAGATGTTGTACTCCCAATAGCCATCACCAAGTGATCCCAAGAATCTGGCAAAGAACACAATAATAGCATACAATGATCCTCTTCATCAATCTTCACACCAACATATGTAAACTATGCAATCAGCATGTTGAAAGCATTCAAATGATCAGCAATAGATCCTCCCTCCTACATTCTCAAAGCATACAACTTCTTCCTCAAGAACAATTTATTCACCAAAGACTTGCCCTGATAAATTGATGCCAGTCTTTTCCACAAGGAAATGCATTCTTTTCTTCATGAACATTCAGAAGAACAGGGTCTGCTAAACAGATCCTTATTAGCCCCTTTTATTTTCTATCTATAAGGTCCTAATCCTCTTACTTCATGCATGTAGGCTTCGTTCCAGACACAACAATCCAAAGATCATGATCAACCAATAGATCTTCCATTTTAAGTTTCCACAACTCAAAATTGCTGCCATTGAATTTCTCAATTTCAATCTTTCCTAGCGTGCTTTCCATCTCAATCTATAATTCAAATTACCAAACTTCTACAAAACTCTCACTGAATAGAAATTGACACAAAAAACCCAATGTACCCACAAGGATAACACAACTGGCCAGGCTCTGATACCACTTGTAAGGAAAGCTAAGGTGCGAAAACAACTCTCCTAACGTCAAAACCTCAGGGAAGAATGCAAAGGTGCTTTTAAATTTTCAATTACAGTCCAATTAAGATACACTTCTAAGAAATAACAGAAACAGAGAATATAACATACACACATGAACACCAGATTTATGTGGGAAAACCCTTACGGGAGAAAAACCCACCACACCAAGAGAAGTCACTTTGTATTATAGTAATGGAGATTACATATAGAGATCAAACTTATCTTTCTGATGTCAAATTACAACAGCATAATCCTTGATCAACCTTGCTATAGAACATTCAAGATTCAATGCTCTCAGAATCGAATTCACTGATTACTCATCGAGCTATTCATCCAACCATATGTCCAACTATTCATTGAACTGATCACAATCTTTAAACTCTTAGCATATCCATGACACTCATGGTCTGTCGATCTTCCTGTCAATAACGGCCGCAATAGTCCCACTGCTAGTGGTTCCCATTTGGCTTCTCTGATTGGTCAAAGACACACTATGTAGATGATCTCCCAATCAGTCAAAAGGAATTCACAATGTATTATCGCCAAGAGTCCTGACCATCAGCAAGTCATGATACCGAGTTCACAAGTCACATCGACCTCAACATTATCATCGGCGAGACTATCGCTGTTCGTCAAGAGATCATACTGAAGTTCCAAAGTCACACAGACAAGAGTATTCACATCAGCAAGACTTACCGCTATTGCTGAGAGGTAATATCAAATGCTCACACCTTTCACCAAAGACTTCAGTCACTAGGAGTCTCACCGAAGACACCCATTAAAAAACACCAATGTCGGTAGGACTTACCGCTTTCGCCAAGAGGTTACAATGAAGACGCCAGCCAATCAGTGAAACCACATCCATCGGCGAGACAATCAACTGTCGCTAAGACTTCATACCGAGGCCTTTGTGCTACTCTGATACTCTTAGTGTATACTGTCGGTGAGACATACCAACTATCGCTAGTAGTTCTTATCGAAGTGACATGTTACACCGATGACCGAGTCACCAAGAGTCTCCCCGACATCTGCTAGACACCAACCCGTCGCCCAAAGATCTCCACTCGGTAGAGGGTTATAGTGATCATCATGTCACAACGATAGGTCCATTCAGCAAGAATGAAACAAGGTCTCAGTGACCAGAACCTTTTGCAAGGTTCCAAAGCTGCTAGTCGACCAGACAATATGAAGGTCATACCAACTTTTCTCTTCCAAAGGTTTCAACCTATGAGATTGAGACACATATTTACAACATTGATTAAATTTCTTCCTTTTACCACATAAACACTTCTTGCTTAGTTTTCTAATTGAATGTCTATGTTGTTGGATGTTGTTGATATGTGGTTGTAATTGATGTCAACACTATTGGCATTAATGTCATTAGAGGTTGTATATGTCAAGGATATTGAGAAAATTGTAATAAAGAAAGTTGCAGGTTGTCAAGTTTAGTATGGCCAACATGTTGATGGCTCACTCAGTATGTTGATGATCATAGGTTGTGGATTAAAGGGTTTTTTTTCAAGTATATATAGCTTATCCAAATTAAGTTTTAGAGAACCACATGAATATTTGATCGAGTTATGAGTATTTGTGTTCTGACAATTTTTTTGTTGCTTCAGTTTGTGTTCCTGAATAAAGATGATGCGATTCTGGTAATGTGAAGTTTTGTGTATGCTTCTCTTGTGATTCATGAGGCTTTTGGATGTTTCTATATCATGCTCTATCTTTTTTGCATGTTTGCATTGATTGGTGTGCTCACGGTGTGTTTATGTTTGTAATGTTCTTGGCGGACATGGTGATTGTAGTGTGTTGTGGAACTTCAAGGAATTATTGTTTAAGGTGTTTCATGTTTGAGGATATTATTTTAGGTCCTCACTATGTTGTCTCCAGCTTTGGTTGATTCGCATTGCTAATTATTTATGTTTTGGGCCGAAATTTTGTATTCATTTATTATTTTATTGAAGTTTACATGTAGATGATCTTATTCTTGGTTGCAGATATATATGATTGATTGTTTTATCATTTGAAGAAGTATGTGAGTGAATTGTGATGCAAATTTTGTGAGTCCTGTGTTCGAACAAATTTCTAATCATTCAAAGGTAGAAGTTAAGTGTGAAGAAGAGTGAGGAAAGTTTATGTGCTTAGCTAGAAATGTAATTAGGCATGAGCATATGTTATTTTCTCAGTTCAATCTTGTGGATCTAATCCAAATATTTTTGTAAGATAGCGAGTCTTCCTTGGGAAGTAATCCTTGTTGTAATTGAGCAGTCAACTCTAGGTAGTGTGCATGAATGCATTGCATTCCCCATTTATTCCTTATACTTTTAATAAGGTATAATCTTGCAGACTAACCTCCACCGTGGTTTTTCCCCTAACAAGGTTTCCACATAAAAATCTTGGTGTTATGTGTGTTTCTAATGTGTTGATGATTTATGCTTTCATGGTTATTAAATAGATCTAAGAATAAGTTTAATAAGTTAGAATTTCTAAGACAACTGATTCACCCTCTCACCTCTCAGTTGTCTTCCTTTGTGTTGCCAACAATTGGTATCAAAGCAGGTTTGTTGGAATAATTTTAATAGCTTGAGGTGATCTAGGATGGTGACATATAAGAAGTATAGTTTGAGATTTGATGGAAAAAATTATGATTTGTGAAAGACTCAAATGGAGTGTCATCTGAGATGCATTGGTGAATCCTACTGGAACATTACAAAGAATAGGTATATCATTCCACATATAATGGTCCTTCTACTTATGTTGAGATCAAAGATAGAGTACAATATCAGGGCTAAAGAAGCATTGTTGAGTGCTCTAACCAATTCTGAGATGACAAATGTAATGGATTTGAAGACTGCTTATGAGATATGGAAAAAGTTAGAAAATTTGTATGAAGGTGATGCACATGTGAATATTGCTAAGCTGCAAAGTCTAAAAGGGAAATAAGAAACATTGAAGATGGGTGAAGATGAGAACATTACTGCTTTCATGCAGAGAGTGAATGGACTTGTGTGTAATATTAGATGTGCTGGTGGAACATGTTGGAAATATATGCCTCAATCATCATAGGCTGTAACCTCTACTGGAGCAAAGTCGGTATGACATCTATCATGTCTGGCCGACTAGAAGCTTTGATACATTGTGATTTGTACAAGTCGTTGTGACCTAGCTTCTATCTCACTGAACGTTCCTATCACTGTGACATAGAGCAATCATTGGAACCTCTTGCCGCCCGTGCATATATTTGACTGATAGGACATTCTATTGCATATCGGAATAACCTATGGTGGCTGGGTGAGAAGTCTTATCAAGATATTAAAGTCTCGCCGACAGTATGTTACATGTTGTGGTTTTCGACGTATCCTATATGCTATCGGTAAGAAGTCTTACCAATGTGCAAATGTCTCACCAATGGACATTCAAGTGTTGGCTGTCGGGGTAACCCAAATGGTCTCAGGAAGAAGTCCTAGTGAACGATGAAGGTCTCACCGACAGGAACACATATAGAGTCCTCGCAGTAACATAAAAGATCTCGGTGTGAGGTCTTAGCGATGGGAAAAGGTCTTGCCGAATAGTTGTATGCCTTTGGTGTAACTTAAGAGCTCGGTGAAACCTTTGGCGAAAGACAAATGTCTTGGTGACTATCGTTTGGCACTCAGTATGATTTGGGAGTATTCATAGTAATGTCTCAGCGATATGGATTCCTTGCCGAATGTTGAATGTTTCGGTATAACCTTAATGACTTGGTAAGTACTCTCAGCGAAGGATGATAGTCTTGGCGACTGCTGATGGCTTTGATGTAACTTTATGTATCTCAATGAAACCTCTTAGCGAGTGGTAATTCTTGTCGATAGGAATGTTGAGATCACTATGGCTTTGAATATTGGTATGTGGTCTCACTGAAGAGCGATAGTCTTGCCGAATGGAAAACTCACATCTATGTGACTTGTGGAGCTTCGGTATGACATCTCAGTGAAAGCAATATGTCTTGGTGACATGGCAAAGGTTGAGCGATGGCTATCAGGACTCAATGTAACATCCTGTCGACTATTGGAACTCTTGGTGATATCGATATGAAGTCTTTGGGCATCAGGGAGACACTTCTTGTGTCTCACCGACATGTCGATACAGTGTGAAGTCATTTGACCGAGTGAGACTATCCTATGTGGTTCGTTGTCGACCAATAGAAGAAGCCGAATGGGAACCATAGGAAGGCAATCTATTATGATAGTTCTATGAGGAAGTTCAACATACAAGGAACACCATGAATATAGTTTGCAGTTGTAGATGCTCAGAGGTTAGATGGTTGGTTTGATCAACAGGTGTGTGAACAGTTTGAATTGTATCAGAGTGATTTCTATTTTGTATAGATTGTAACGTGATGGTTCCTGTACAAGTTTGATCATAGTGAAATTTTTTGTAATATGACATTAGAAAGATAAGTCAAAACATTTGTATGTAATTTCATTACTGTAATACAAAGTGATTTCTCCTGGTGTGCTGGGTTTTTCTCCCATAAGGGTTTTCCCACGTAAATCTGGTGTTCATCTGTGTTTGTCTAATTCTCTATTTCTAATATTTAGTTCAAAGTGCATCTTAATTTGACTGTAATTGAAAAATTAAAAGTGTATCTAAATTCTTCTCTAAGGTATTGACGTTAGGAGTGTTTTCTCCACATCTAGCTTTCCCTACAATTGGTATCAGATCCTGGCCAGTTGTGTTATCCTTGTGGGTACGTTGGATTTTTTGTGTCGATTCTGTTCAGTGGGAGTCCTATAGAAGTTTGTCAATTTCTAATTACAGATTGAGATGGCTAGCACATCAGGAAAGATTGAAATAGAGAAGTTCAATGGCAGTAATTTTGAGTTGTGGAAACTCAAAATGGAGGATCTCTTGGTGGATCGTGATCTTTGGATTGTTGTGTCTGGAGTGAAACCTATAAGAATGAAGCAAGAGGATTGGGACCTAGTAGATAGAAAGTCTAAGGGGATGATAAGGCTCTATTTGGAAGACTTCATTCTTCTCAATGTGCATGAAGAGAAGACTGCCTCTTTCTTGTGGAAGAGACTTGCATCTATTTATCAGGGGAAGTCTTTGGTGAATAAGTTGTTCATGAGGAAGAAGTTGTACTCTTTGAGAATGTAGGAAGGAGGGTCTATAGCTGATCATTTGAATGCATTTAACCTGTTGTTTGCACAGTTAACATATGTTGGTGTAAAGACTGAAGAAGAGGATCGTTGTATGCTATTATTGTGTTCTTTCCCAGACTAATGGGATCATCTGGTGATGGCTATTGGGAGTACAACATCCAGTTTCAAGATGGAATATGTTGTTGGTTCTTTGTTGTAAGAAGAAATGAGAAGGAAATCTTCTGAGATGGCAAAGGAGGCCCTTGCTATTAGAGGAAGGTCAAAGGAGAAAGGCAAGAAGGACAAGAAGTCTAAATCAAAATAAGAAGGGAGATCAAAGTCTCCTAGCAAGAAGTCCAAGGTGAAGTGCTGGAACTGTGGGCAAGCTGGTCATGTCTGAAAGGATTGTAAAGAGGAGAATAAGAAGAAGAAGAAGTATTCTTCCGCCAATGACTCTTCTCATAGTGATGTAGATGCCTTCATTGCAGCCTTGGCTACATAGCCATCAGATGATGTCTGGCTGATTGATTCTAGAGCATCTTTCCACATGACATCTCATAGAGACTGGTTCACAAAGTATGAAGAATACAATGGTGGAAAGGTGTACTTGGCAAGTGATTCAACCTTGCAGATAGTTGGTCGTGGAAGAGTCAGAATCCAATTTTGTGATGGTAGAGTAAAGGGAATTAATGATGTTATGCACATACCAGGTCTGGCTCAAAATCTACTATCTGTTAGTAAGCTAAATGATATTGGAGTACAAGTCATTTTCTCTTGGAATGGCTACAAGATGACTAGAGGTTCAATGGTGCTAGGTAGATGTGTTCGAATTGGTACCCTGTACAAGTTGGATGCACAGGTTGTTCAATGTAACAGTGTCTGTGTAAAGTCACAGAAAGCTACATATGGAGGTAAAGAGGGAAATGTCCCTAATTATGTAAACTCTATGGAAGTAAAACTTCGAGTAGAGAAGACTATGCTTTGGCATCATAGGCTAAGCCACATTGGAGAGAAAGGTTTAAAAACCTTGAAGAACAAAAACCTGATTGATGGGCTTGAAGATTGTAATCTTGAATTTGAATTTTGTGAACACTGTATATATGGAAAACAACACTGTGTTTCATTTTATTCCAGTCCTCATAAATCTTCTGGTTTGCTAGATTATATTCATTATGATGTATTTGGTCCAGTGGATGTTCTTTCTTTGTCTAAATCAAGATACTATGTGTTGTTCATTGATGATTATTCAAGAAGAGCATTTGTTTATTTTTTGAAAAGTAAATTAGAAGTATTCAGTCGGTTTAAGGAATTTAATAACCTTGTTGAAAATTAGACTAGTAGAAAAATAAAATGTTTAAGGATTGATAATGGTGGTGAATTTTGTTCTGACGAGTTTGAAAGATACTGTAAAGACCATGGGATTAAAAGACATAAGACTACACCTTATACTCCACAGCAAAATGGAGTTGCAGAAAGGTTCAATAGGACAGTGATGGAGACAGCACGAAGTATGCTCAGTAGTGCTAGCTTGGAGGAGAAGTTCTAGGCTAAGGTTGTATCTACTGCATGTTACCTAATTAATCATTCTCCAAATTCTTCTCTTGTTGAGAAAACACCTTTGGAAGCGTGGTCTAGTAAGAAGCCCTCTTTAAGACATATTCGTGTTTTTGGCTGTGAAGCATATGCTCATGTGTCGGATGTGAAAAGATCTAAATTGGAGAACAAGGCTATCAAATGTATTTTTATTGGCTATAGTGTTGTCATAAAAGGATGCAAGCTTTTGAATCCTGATACAGAGAAGGTTGTATACAATAGAAGTGTAATCTTTTGTGAGAAGAAACCTTCCACTTTGGATCTGCAGTCAGAGACAAGGTCAAAAAACAATAAGGATATAGCTATAATTCCTCCTACACCAAAGAAAGAGGAATTGAAAATTCAAAATGTACCTAAAACTAAGGAGAGCTCAAGCAGTTCTGAAAGTTCTGAAGAAGAAGAACCTTAGTCTCAGCAAATGAGAAGGTCAACCCATGAAAGAAAACAACTAGATAGGTATGGGTTCTCTTTGATTGATTCTACTTGTTCCTATGCTTTAATTTCTAGCACTGATGAGCCTAGGACTGTAAATGAGGCATTTAAAATGTCTGATTCAGACTCTTGGTTGGAAGCCATGAATGAAGAGATGGCATCATTAGAAAAGAATGAAACTTGGAGTTTGGTGCCCTTGCCTAAAGCCAGAAAAGTTGTGGGCTACAAATGGGTATTTAAAAAGAAGGTTGTTTTGGATGGAAGTGTGGAAAAGTACAAGGCAAGATTGGTTGCAAAGGGTTATTCCCAGGTAGAGGGAATTTATTATGGGGAGATTTTTTCTCCTGTAGCTAAGCTGACATCTATCATATTTCTTTTGTCACTTGTAGTAGCGTATGAATTAGAGGTTGAACAGATGGATGTGAAGACAACATTTCTTCTTGGTGATCTTGAAGAAGAAATCTATATGTCCCAACCTTAGCACTTTGTTGAAAAAGATAAAGAGAAACTGATTTGCATATTAAAGAAGTTTGTGTATGGGTTAAAGCAGTCACCTAGAATGTGGTACCAGAAATTTGATACTATTGTTTTGTCTTTGGGATTTGTGAGATCAAAATCTAATCATTGTGTTTATTATAAAGCTGAAAGTGATCAAGTACTTATTATTGCTCTCTATGTTGATGATATTTTGTTCATAGGCAATAGTAAGCTAATGATTTCTAATCTTAAGTCTCAGTTTTCTGCTAAGTTCAAAATGAAAGATCTTGGTGCAACAAGGTATATTCTAGGGATGGAGATAACCAGGGATAGGAATAGTAGAAAACTTCAGCTCAGTCAAAGTAAGTATATCAAGACTGTTCTAGAGAGATTTTGCATGAATGATTGCAAGTAGTTAGTTGTTCCAGTCTTGCAAAGAACGAAGCTATCTATTGAAGACTATCCAAAATCTCCTACTGAGATGGAGGACATGACCAGTGTACCCTATGCTAGTGTAGTAGGCAGTCTTATGTATGCAATGGTCTGTACAAGGCTAGACATTGCCCAAGCAGTGGAAGTTCTTAGTCATTTTATGGCTAATCTAGGAAGAACATATTGGGATGCTGTGAAGAGAGTGTTTAGATATTTGAAGGGGACTTCAGAATATGCTCTATGTTACCATGGGAACTTGGTTGAGTCACAGAGGACTCTCAACATTTGTGGATATGTAGATTCTAATTGGGTAGGGGACATTGACAGTAGGAGGTCCACCAGTGGATACATTCTCATGTTAAATGGTGGTGCAGTGAGTTGGATGAGTAAGTGGCAAGCTATATTCACTTTGTCCACTACAAAGGCTGAATACATGGCAACTACTCATGCTTGTAAAGAATTTTTTTGGTTAAAACATTTGTGTTCTAACATTGGTTTTGATGCAGGGCAAATAACTATTTTTTGTGATAGTCAGAGTACAATTTTTCTGGCAAAGAATCCTACTTTCCATGCCAATACGAAACATATAGACGTATAGTACCACTTTGTATGAGATATGGTGGAGGATGGAAAGGTCAGTTTGGAAAAGATTGATACTCTAAAGAATGTTGTAGATTCATTGACGAAGCCAGTGAGCACAGACAAGTTCAAGTGGTGTGCCAGTTCGATTGGCCTTAGTGCCCATGATTTTCAATAAGTTTTATTGTGCTCTGGAGGTGCCTGTGTGATCTTCATCAAGTGGGAGATTATTGGAAATATATGCCTCAATCATCACAGGCTATAACCTCTACTGGAGAAAAGTTGATATGACATCTATCATGTCTGGCCAACTATTAGCTTTGATACATTATGATTTCTATAGGTCGTTGTGACCTAGCTTCTGTCTCACCGAACGTTCCTGTTGCTGTGACATAGATCAGTTGTTGGAACCTCTTTTTGCCCATGGATATCTCCTACCGATAGGCCATTCTATCACATATCGGAATAACCTACGGTGGCTCGACGAGAAGTCTTATTGAGATATTAAAGTCTCGCCGATAGTATGTTACATGTGGTTTTTGGCGTATCTTATATTCTATCGGTAAGAATTCTTACCAATGTGCAAATGTCTCACTAACGGAGGTTCAAGTGTTGGCTATTGGGGTAACCCAAATGGTCTCGGGAAGAAGTCCTAGCAAATGATGAAGGTCTCACTGATGGGAATATATATGGAGTCCTCGCGGTAACATAAAAGATCTCGGTGTGAGGTCTTAGTGATGGGCAAAGCTCTTGTCAAATAGTTGTATTCCTTTGGTGTAACTTAAGAGCTCGGTGAAACCTTTGGGGAAAGATGAATGTCTTGGTGACCATGGTTTGGTGCTCGGTATGATTTGGGAGTATTCGGAGTAACGTCTCAATGATATGAATGTCTTTTCAAATGTTGAATTTTTGAGTATAACCTTAATGACTCGATAAGTACTCTCAGCGAAGGATGATAATCTTGGCAATTGCTGATGGCTTCAGTGTAACTTTATGTATCTCGATGAAACCTCTTGGTGAGTGGTAAGTATTGCCAATAGGAATGTTGAGATCATTGTGACTTTGAATATCAGTATGTGGTCTCACCGAAGAGCGATAGTCTTGCTGAATGGAAAAATCAAGTCTATGTGACTTGTGGAGATTCGGTATGACATCTCAGTGAAGGTGATATGTCTTGGTGACATGGCGAAAAGCTGAGCGATGGCTATCAAGACTCGATGTAACATCCTTCCAACTATTGGAACTCTTGGTGATATTGATATGAAGTCTTTGGGCATCGAGGAGACACTTCTTGTGTCTCACTGACATGCTGATACAGTGTGAAGTTGTTTGACCGAGTGAGACTATCCTATGTGGCTTGTTGTCGACCAATAGGAGAAGCTGAATGGGAACCGTTGGAAGGTAATCTGTTGTGATAGTTTTGTGAGGAAGTTCAACAGACAGGGAATGCCATGAATATAGTTTGCAGTTGCAGATGCTCAGAGGTTAGATGGTTGGATCGATCAACAAGTGTGTGAATAGTTTGAATTGTATCAAAGTGATTTCTATTCTGTATAGATTGTAACGTGATGGTTCTTGTACAAGTTTGATCATACTGAAAGCTGTTGTAATATGACATCAGAAAGATAAGTCAGAACATTTGTATGTAATTTCATTACTCTAATACAAAGTGATTTCTCTTGGTGTGGTGGGTTTTTCTCCCGTAAGGGTTTTTCTCCTATAAGGTTTTTCCCACATAAATTTGGTGTTCATCTGTGTTTGTCTAATTCTCTGTTTTTGATATTTAGTTATGTATACCCTTGATATTATGCTATTCTAAATGAGCAAAACAACTAAAAACTATGAAAAACAAAATATCAAGGACACCTCAAGATTAGCCAAAAGAGAGTGATAAAACAATGAGAAGAGTAGATAATGTAAGACAAATAGTTTACCTTCCCCTTGTTGCTGATACTCCTTTGATTGGCCTTTGCTTGGATTGGTTGTGTGCTCCTTGATGGCTCTATTGAAGATCACTATTATGTGCTTGGATGTAAAATGCAAATGGATGATATTGCAAATAGGTTGAGTGCACAAAGTGGCAGCATGTAGTTGCAAATTGACTAAGTGTTGGAGGAAGTAAATGGGCAGCATGTAGTTGCAAAATCAAAAGTCCCTAAAATGCCCTTGAGGAGGGGGTATTTATAGAGGATCTTGAATTCTCTAGAGAATTCAAGGGTCAAGATTGATCCAACAAGGCCAAGATGAAGGGCTATGGTGGGTTGAGAACCCACAAGCCCTCACATCTTGACATGTGGAGGGTGAAGTGGCCAAGGGGGGATGAGATGGAGATGAGGTGTCAAGAGGGTACATGAGGTGGAGGAAGTACAAGTACCTTGCAAGTACATTGGGAGATGGGAAAAATCTTGGGTGAATAAAAGTGAATTAAAAATTCACAATGATTGGAAGAATCTGGTGGATAAGACAATGCTCCCAAAAAGGTGGGAGTTTGTCACATGTGACTTGATGTGACAAGTCAAATATTCTAGAGGTGCATGGGAAAAGGGGATTCACAAAGGAATAATAAAAGAAGTGAATTAAAAATTCACATAGGGGAAGAAGAGAGCCTAGGGTGAATAAAAATTAAAAATTCCTTGGGGATGGGAAGAGTTGACCAAAGTACTGATTAAGATTAATTAATCAGTAATTAGAGGATAATTAGGGGCTAATTAGGATTAAAGGCCAACTTGCAAAAATTGGAGGATGTGACACATCCTAATCAAGGATTAGGCATGTGCACATCCTTAATGAAAAGATTAAGACATGGATTAGGATTAGATGAAAATGACATGTGAGGAATTAAATAAATGTAATATTTATTTAATTTATTTGATGAAAGGATTAAGAGGGTAAGGTATTTAATTATTAATTAAATACCTTAGGGATTCTTGAAATTAAAGATATTAATTAAATAATAGTAATATTATTTAATTAGCACAAACTAAGAAGGATGTTTAGGCGAAAAGTGATAAATTTGGATAAATTAAATTGTCCAAGTTTGGATGTCTCCATTTTGCCCCTCTTTGAGATGGTGTTACGAAGTAGCATCATTTCAAAGAATATTAAAATATAGAACCTAGAAGAAGATGGTTAGATTGGAAAAGATGCCCCATTCATCCAAAGGAGTGACTAGGAAGGGAAAAAGAAAGTGATGAAAATTAGGGATGAAGGATGCCCCCTCGAGAGGACATGCGGGTTGAAGAGAACACGTGTGTGCTCTCGAAATAGATGATGTGATGCAAAGGGAGATGAGGAAGATGATGCAAGGTGATGGGGAAGAGAGTAAGTGATATGGAGATGGATGAAGCACAAATGGATTTCAAAAGGTGATGTTGCCCCAGTCAAGGTACAAGCCAAAATGGGTGATGATGATGAAAGTGTTGTTGATGAGGGAATGATACATCCCAAAACAACACCAAAGGGATAGAGAAGGATACATCCCACTGAGTGGTATTGATGAGGGAAGGATACATCCCAAAACACCACTAAAGGATAGGGAGGAATACCTCCCGATGATGATGAAAGTGTTGTTGATGAGGGAAAGATACATCCCAAACAACACTAAAATGATGATGATAAGGAGGAGGATGATTGGATCTAGGCTTGTAACAAGACTAAGAACAAGACCAAGGATATGATTTGATGATGCAGGCGAAATGGAATGGATGGGGATTGGATACATGCAAGACGATAGAATGGAAAATGAAATGCAATCTTAATAGAATTTGCCATCTTCGGAGCACAGATTTTTGCTATAGCATAAGACACAAGATGCCAGGGTATGAAGAACCAAGGCGAATTAGTGTCTAATGCATAAAACAAACACAACAGACAAGAAGGCTATCCCAACACCCCAAAGTCACAAAGACCTTGGTCGGGCCAGGTATTGAGATAACCACAAGCACAAAGGATACTGACATAACACACAAGACCTCGAGGGGATCTTGGTGGAATTTCATGTGGGACAACGAAGACAAAATAGACATAAAGGAATCGAATATACTATGTTGACCAATCAAAACACACCATAATATGATGGATTATGGCGGTTTTGACAAGTGATGATAGGGAGCTCAAATGATAAACAAAATCCA
Source organism: Sequoia sempervirens (assembly GCA_007258455.2). NCBI lineage: Eukaryota > Viridiplantae > Streptophyta > Pinopsida > Cupressales > Cupressaceae > Sequoia > Sequoia sempervirens. The sequence continues at coordinate 67,337 of VDFB02278967.1, forward strand.
AAAGCATCAAAAGATTGTAATCAATTTCAAATGTCCTTTGCCATGGGATCAAGAGGATGGATGGGATTGATGAAGTGCATTAGGAAAGGATCACATCATTGAGACCGATGATGGATACTAAGCTAAAAGATTGATATGACGCGGGATGTTCAAAATCGATTGGATCTCATGATACAAGTGGATCTTGTTTGTTAAGAACCAGCTAGATAAGGGCATAGCTTGACGACACGACACAAGGGAGATAAGACATAAGACTGACAAAACCTAAAGACCTAGGGGCTCGAGGGCCAATCAAATATTAGCCTTGCCTACATGAAAGCGCAGAGCCCTCGTAGTTCAGGGAAAGGTGGACGACGGACCAAGATGGAGACCTTGATGGATGGTAAAGATAGGATGGACAAAAGGAGAAAGACCGATGATAGACGATAGAGGACCAAAGTGGACAATGAAGACCGATGATGGAACCCCGGGGGTAGATCAAATGATCGACCTTGCCTACGTGAAAGCACAGGGGCAATGTAGTTCGACTAAAGGCCACAAACAAGTGATGGATGAAAGATGATGAGATAACCCTAGATAAGGGGTTAAAATGATTGGAATTGACACGACAGAACAAGATAGACCTGTTGGATTGGATTGGATTGGATTGGATTGGATTGGAGGATAGTGACTATATAAAGCTCAGGGATGGGATAGTTATCCAAATCATCAAAGATGAAGTGGGCGAATGACACGCCAGATAGATGAATGATGAAGCGATGAACGATGAGATAGAAAAGATGTGCAAAAGAAGCAGAAGTGATGACAATAAGATAGATGACATTGGATTGTGTGGGGAAAAGCCTATAGCTAGATACCAATGACAAGGGATTATGAGATGGGATGAAAGAAGAGATAGAGATATAGGGATGGGGGATGGGAGGGATTGTTTGGATGGATGGGAATATAAGGATTGGGAGATGAAGGGGATGGATATAAAGATAAGGATGGGGAGATGGAAGGGATGATGTGATAGATGGATAGGGACAGGGAGATGGAAGAGATGCTAGGATAGATGGATACGAAGATAAGGATGGGGAGATGGAAGGGATCTTGTGATAGGTGGTTCTCAGGACATGTCAAAGGCGGTCACCGCAAATATCATATAAGGGCAAGGATGGGATCTGAAGTGGATAGAAAATCAAGATAGAGGTGGATAGGATGAGTGACCAAGGAACATGATAGAGCATGGAGGAAGGGAATGTAAACCAAGAGGTGGCCAAAGCATGTATAGAGAGGTGCCCCTGTTTTGATCAAGATCACAGGAAGGATGGAGGGAACGGGAGATAAACGAGATGGTAGGATGCGGAAGATAGATGGGGTGGGGGGATGTATGAAGAGGATGGATAACATGAAGATAGGTGCATAGCTGGAAGCATAGCGGATGGAGGTAATGCATATCAGGAAGTTGCCCCCAAGTGTAGATGGGGATTTACGCATGACGCCTGTTTTCCAGGTTTTCATCATGGTACTTATCCAAGGCGCTTGTTTGCCAAGTTTTCACCATTGGACGAATTATTTCTCTTTTTTTGAATTTTTGAATTTTTGAATTTTTGAATTTTTGAATTTTTGGATAGTATGTAGAAGGAGATGGATAAGGATGGGGAGGCAAATGAGTGGATTTAGAAGACATGCGATAAGGATATGGACGGAGGACTCAAGCATCAAGTTCTATATGAGGTAGTAAGAGCTCATGTTCGAACTGACTGTTGGATGTTGGTACAAACTTATGCATGAGGGTAAATTAGAGGGATTTGAAGGGGTTGATACATGGGATAATGGATGGGATGCTGGAAAGGGTATGGATAGAATGATGGGGTGGACATGTGATGGGGAGATGTGTTCAGGACCAACATTGGCACATGTGGTGATGGATGTGAAAAGATAATAGGATTAAGGGATGGAGAATGTGGGGATAATGGAGGAGATGGAATGGTGACTTTCGGGACATAAGGACCCAAAACAGACTTAGGAGATGAAAGGGGTGTATGACTAGCTTTTAGATTAGCAACTTTGGATGTTCTAACAGATTTTTCATGTGATGGCATTGCATCTTTTTTCTTTGGGATCCACATGGTTTTGATCTTTGCTTTGGTGGCTCTTTGCGAGCTATAGATTTGATTTTGATTTGGGATTTTGTTTTTCTTTTCTTTACCATGTATTTTAGAGGGGACATGGGAAGCTTTAGGTTCATGTGGGTGTTTAGATTGATGCATTATTCCTCTTGCATCCAAAGTGCTTTTAGTAGCCATGGGATGGGTGTGAGGAGATGGATGGTGTGGAGCAAAGAAGATAGGAGCATGGGGATTATGCGTAGACGGAGGATGTGCGGGTATGTGCCTTTGTTGATCTTGATTAGGGGACATGTGAGAGGGATGTTTATGATGGATGAAATGGATAGGAGATGAATGGATGAAAAGATGAGATGGAGGAGGTGATCTTGGGATATATGGATCCAAGATGGATGGAGTGAATGAAGGATGGGATATGGTGGATGGAGGGATGTAAGGACCCAAAATGGATGGAGCAGATGAAGGAGGAATATGGACGGTGGTTTTGAGGCGATACGATAGAGGAGGAGGGATGGCAACATATGATTTGGTGGAGCGATGAAAAGAGCCTATATTTATTTTGGAAGAGGCTCGTTGAGGACGTCTAGAGGTTGTACCAACATCTTTAGATTGTGAGGCTTGGGAAATAGGTCCAAGACCTTGCATGTAGACTTGTTCTTTGACTTGGATGGGCTCTAAAATACCTTGCTCATGAAGGCCTAGGCCTTTTCCTTGATAGTTCATTTTCTTGAGCATGCGATCCATGATAGGATTTGTGATATTCTGAAAACATGATGCGAGTCCATTATTAGGTGGAGGATGATGGGTGGTAAATACACTATGCTTTTCTTCTGCGAGGAGGCCACCATGGAAGAATGTGAGAGTACCAAGGGGATATGCAAGCGGTGTGGGTATAGCAGTTTTAGGTGATGATGGGGGATTATGAGAAGGAGATGATAGGATAGCAACATCAGGAGTAGGGGCCATGATAGGGTCTGGACTTGTGGTAGTAGGCTGGGCGTATAGGAGATGGAGAGATGGAGGGTGGGAAGCTGGATGCCGGGTGAGGATCATGGGATGGAATGATGGGGGACTTTGGATCTTGGAGGTGGACTAGATGGGATGGTAGGATCTTGATCTAGAGAAGGGGATATGTTGGCATGCTTTGGATTAGACTCTTGGCATGACTCATCTTGTGTCAATGGCATAATAACGGAGTCTTGTTGGGACTCTTCAAGTGGGGAAGATGGAGGGATGGAAGATTCATGAGGTTCATTAGGATGGGTTTGAGCGTCGTCGATGGGTTCAATGACTCTTGGAGTAGGAGGTGGATGTTCAATGGATTTAGTGGGTTCAATGGTTTCAATGGTTTGATCAGTGTTAGGGGTGGTAACAACAATGATAGGTGTGGTATGGAGAAGGCTCTCATCACTAGTTACCGTGGATGATGGATTGGGATGGCATGGTTCCATGACTTCAAGATGTGGAGTTGGGGGTGCCTTCTTTGTTATAAGTCCTTGGAGAATTTCTTGAGTGAGGGACTTGAATGCTCTAGGTTGAGATGGCGTGGTAGGAGGATGAAGGATTAAGTGGATTGGGTGATCTAGGATTAGATGGGGAATGGGATTGAATGTAGACTCATGAGTAGATGGAAAATTTCAGGAGCAGACGGAATTAAACCGTGAACGTGGACGGATGACCAGAGCATGGACGAACGCACCGGGATGATGCGACCAGGACTCACGATATTGCCGCGCTGATACCGGGATGGGTGAATCAAGATGTACGGACTGCGGATCAGGACAAAGATGAAGTGCGCAGTGGAATGCGCCGACGTGGGATGAACTATAACGGCGGCATTGGGATGGTGATCAGACGATGATACGCGGACGCAGGATCATTATAAAAAGATACCAAATGGTGACTAGAGGAGGACCAAGCATGGAAACATTTAGCATGAATGAAGACCTGGATAAGAGGATGCGGAGACAGATAGGTATCAGATGGTAGACTAGGATAAGATGATGCGGGTGTTGGATAAGAGGATGATGTAGATGAAGGGTATGACGGATATGATGGATATCCCTTGTCAAAGGTAGCTGAAGCAACATGATTAGGCATGGACGAAGACATAATGGGAGAACTCAAGGGGGTGATTGGATTTTGGAAAGTGGGTGGAGAAAGCTTACTAGCAATGATAGTGACAAGGGGGTCTATGTCATATACCTCTTGATCAACAAGACTTTCATTATCGTCATCAATGCAATTAGAGTTTCCCTTGACCACTATTGATGGAGGATAAGGATTCATGATGATGAAAGCATAAAGAGGATGGGTCAACGATTTGGGATGGAAGTGGACTAAAGCTCAAATCGAGATTTAGATTAAGTTCAGATCAGGATTGGAATAAAGCTCAGATTATGATGATTGGATGATGTGATGGGATTGATTTTGATTTTGATGAGATTCGGTAGATGAATGAATGGATAAGGATGTGATCGGATCGGATTTGGATTTGGATCAAATATATTGGATCGGATTGGAGTTCAATTGGATTGGATTTTGATTTGATTGGATTAGGATTTGATTAGATTGGATTGGATTTGATTGGATTTGATTGGATTGGATTTGGATTTGATTTGATTGGATTGGATTTGATTTGATTTGGATTGGATTGGATTGGATTAGATTGGATTGGATTAGATTGGATTTGGATTTCATTGGATTTCATTGGATTAGATTTGGATTGGATTGGATTTGATTGGATTTGGATTGGATTAGATTGGATTCGGATTAGATTTGATTGGATTTGACTAGATTTGATTGTTTTGGATTGGATTTGAGAGAGAGACCTTAAGCTTGATCACGTGAGATTACCCTTAGTAACCCTAGAACTTTGATTGATTAATAGGATGATTATGGCACCGAATCCACCTTAAGCTAGGAATGGATTGATTGGGCCAAGGATGATAACTTGCAACACCGAATTCACCTCAAGATGGAGGCGAATTGATTGGGTTTGAAGTTAAAGACTAATAATCAAGTTCAAGTGCTATGGTCAATTTAGGTAACCACTTAGTAATACAAGGTTAGGACGGTTTGGCTATGGGTGGTGCTTGGAGAGGCAAATGGTAAGAAATGATTGGTGGATTAGGAAGAAATTAGAATGAATAGGGAGTTAAGGATAATCATGGAGAATGTATGGGGATTTTGAATGGTTGAACGAAAGTTTGGAATAATGAGATGGAGGTTTAAAAGGGATAAATGGAGATTTGTGAAGGTTTAAAGTGACAAAATGAATGTTTGAGATGGTGAGGTAATGGTTTGGAATGGTGAAATGAAGGTTTAAAGGCGGAATGAATCCAAATGGAGGGAATTTCGAGTGTTCAGAAGGGCGTAATTGCACTTTTGCAGCAAAACAGGGGCGTAATTACACTTCTGCAGCAAAAACAGGGGCGTAATTGCACTTCTGCAGCAAAAACAGGGGCACAATTGCACTTCTGCAGCAAAAATAGGGGCGTAATTGCACTTCTGCAGCAAAAACAGGGGCGTAATTGCACTTTTGCAGCAAAAATAGGGGCGTAATTGCACTTCTGCAGCAAAAACAGGGGCGTAATTGCACTTCTGCAGCAAAAACAGGGGCGTAATTGCACTTCTGCAGCAAAAACAAGGGCGTAATTGCACTTCTGCAGCAAAAACAGGGGCGTAATTGCACTTCTGCGGTGGACCAGAGGCTTGGTTTGATGTAAATGGCTATGGCAAGGACTTTAAAACGATAATGATAAGGCCAAATTGTTAGGAATTCACTGGTTTTTTCACAAGAAAGCACTCAAACAAATACAACCCTATAATTAGTGTTAAGGGTGTGGCCAAAGTGGTCTTAATCTAGGATGCACAGGGTATCTAGGGAGTCCTCGATATACTCTCGGTATGTGAGGCACAACCGTGAACACCAGCCCGTCACAAGCGTGAGTCGGGAACCCCAGCGAGATACTGAAGGGCTCAGACCAACTCTTCACGTCTATCTAGGTATCACCCTAGCTTCGACGCTCCGCCAATTACGACGTGACTGGATTGGGGTACAGCTTTCGCTCTCCCCCCTTTGTATACCCCGCCGGTACGCGTGGTTGGAATCGTCCCTTGGGGTGATGAAATCCCCAAGCAGGTCCCACTATGAAGAAAGCAATAACCGCTTCCAACTACTCCCCAGGCTCACACGAAGTGCAAGGGGAAAGCGGAAACAAGCTACTACTCCCTTAGGGTAACACAAAAAGACAAAACAACAAACAACAAATATTTACTCCTTCTAATTAAGCTATGTTCTTAGAAAACAGCAAGGATAATTTTAAAGAAGATTGAGCAAACGGATAGCCCTGCAAGCAAATATTAGATATTTTATCCCACTTTCTCCATCAACTTCACAAGAATATGCTGCAAAAAGTTAGCACAAAACACATGTATCCTTGCAAGAAATAAGAAAAACAGTAACTGAATCTGAAATCAAAACACCAATTTTACCTTCCAAGGGGCGTAGCCGCCCTTCTGCAGCAAAACAGGGGCGTAGCCGCCCTTCTGCAGCAAAACAGGGGCGTAGCCGCCCTTCTGCAGCAAAAATGGGGCGTGGCCGCCCTTCTGTGAAAAATGGGGCGTATCCGCCCTGGGGCGTGGCCGCCCTTTTGTGAAAAATGGGGCGTGGCCGCCCTTTTGTGAAAATGGGGCGTAGCCGCCCTTTTGTGAAAAATGGGGCATAGCCGCCCTGGGGCGTGGACGCCCTTTTGTGAAAAATGGGGCGTATCCGCCCTGGGGCGTGGCCGCCCTTTTGTGAAAATGGGGCGTATCCGCCCTGGGGCGTGGCCGCCAATGGGGCGTATCCGCCCTGGGGCGTGGCCGCCCTTTTGTGAAAAATGGGGCGTGGCCGCCCCTCTGCGGAAAAGGTGGGCGTAGCCGCCCCTCTGCGGAAAAAATGGGGCGTAGCCGCCCCTCTGCGGAAAAAGTGGGCGTAGCCGCCTCTCTGCGACGCGTTCCTGCAAAAACTTAAACAATAGAAAACGTAAAATATGGGAGCCCGTTTGTGGGTCCCACCGGGCGTGCTAGAAATGTATACCCTTGATATTATGCTATTTTAAATGAGCAAAACAACTAAAAACTATGAAAAACAAAATATCAAGGACACCTCAAGATTAGCCAAAAGAGAGTGATAAAACAATGAGAAAAGTAGATAATACAAGACAAACAGTTTTACCTTCCTTTGTAGTTGATACTCCTTTGATTGGCCCTTGCTTGGATTGGTTGTGTGCTCCTTGATGGCTCTATTGAAGATCACTATTATGTGCTTGGATGTAAAATGCAAGTGGATGTGATTGCAAATAGAATGAGTGCATAAAATGGCAGCATGTAGTTGCAAATTGACTAAGTGTTGGAGGAAGTAAATGGGCAGCATGTAGTTGCAAAATCAAAAGTCCTCCTAAAATGCCCTTGAGGAGGGGGTATTTATAGAGGATCTTGAATTCTCTAGAGAATTCAAGGGTCAAGATTGATCCAACAAGGCCAAGATGAAGGGCTATGGTGGGTTGAGAACCCACAAGCCCTCACATCTTGACATGTGGAGGGTGAAGTGGCCAAGGGGGGATGAGATGGAGATGAGGTGTCAAGAGGGTACATGAGGTGGAGGAAGTACAAGTACCTTGCAAGTACATTGGGAGATGGGAAAAATCTTGGGTGAATAAAAGTGAATTAAAAATTCACAATGATTGGAAGAATCTGGTGGATAAGACAATGCTCCCAAAAGGTGGGAGTTTGTCACATGTGACTTGATGTGACAAGTCAAATATTCTAGAAGGTGCATGGGAAAAGGGGATTCTAGGAATAATAAAAGTGAATTAAAAATTCACATGGGGAAGAGAGGAGCCTAGGGTGAATAAAAGGAATTAAAAATTCCTTGGGGGATGGGAAGAGTTGACCAAAGTACTGATTAAGATTAATTAATCAGTAATTAGAGGATAATTAGGGGCTAATTAGGATTAAAGGCCAACTTGCAAAAGTTGGAGGATGTGACACATCCTAATCAAGGATTAGGCATGTGCACATCCTTAATGAAAAGATTAAGACATGGATTAGGATTAGATGAAAATGACATGTGAGGAATTAAATAAATGTAATATTTATTTAATTTATTTGATGAAAAGAGGATTAAGGAGGGTAAGGTATTAATTAAATACCTTAGGGATTTAGCAGAATTAAAGATATTAATTAAATAATAGTAATATTATTTAATTAACTAGGCTAAGAGGATGTTTAGACGAAAAGTGATAAATTTGGATAAATTAAGTGTCCAAATTTGGATGTCTACAGCAAGAAGGGAAAGTCATGGTTTATGAATCAAGAAAGCTAAAGCCCTATAAGAAAAATTATATCGCATGATTTGGAGTTAACAGCAATAGTTCACGCATTGCAAATGTGGAGACACTATTTAATGGGTAAATTGTTTGAACTAAAGTTGGATCATCACGGTCTAAAGTATTTGTTCACCCAACCCAACCTCAATTCATGACAAAGGAAATGGTTGCAGTTGGTAACTGATTACGACTTCAACATTAACTACATCAAGGGAAAAGAAAATTAGGTAGTCGATGCCTTAAGTCGTAGGAGGCATATCGCTTCAATAGTAGTAATTCAAACTGACTTAAGGACCAAGTGTTGCAAAAATCCAAGGGTGATGAATATTTTGAGCAATTCAAGAAAGCATTATTGAATAATCCACATGACACAAGGTATGAAGGATTCCATTTTGAACCTAGTGGATTGTTAAGGTTTAAAGGAAGGATATATGTGCCTAATTCTGAAGAATTAAGGAACTCGGTGTGGAAAGAAGTTCACAATGCACTATACTCTAGACATCCTAGTGTGACCAAGATGTTAACGGATGTGAAGCCTTATATTTATGGAAGTGAATGAAGGGAGATGATCCTAGTTTCATAGCAAAGTGCTTAGAATGTCAAAGGGCAAAGGCGAAATATCATCACCTTGCAGGAATTTTGTATTCTCATGATGTTCCTGAGAGTAAGTGGCAAGTCATAAGCATGGACTTTGTGCAAGACCTACCTATTTCTAGGAACAATCATAATGCCATTCTCGTGGTAGTGGATAAGCTTACCAAGGTAGCACATTTTATTCTTGAGAATTTAACTGATGGAGCTCCTGGAATAGTACGAAAATTTATTTAAGAAGTGTTTAGATTGCATGGGATTCCTAAGAAGATTAGCTCTTATAGGGATGCCCGAGTGACTTCTAAGTTTTGGCAAATCTTGTTTTCTTCACTTGGTATCCAACTGAATATAAGTTTAGCATATCATTTGGAGACGGACGGTCAAACTGAAAGAGTTAACTAGGTACTTGAAGATCTACTAAGGATGTATTGCATGGATCAACAATACAAGTGGGAAGATTACCTACCATTGGTTGAGTTTGCATATAACAATTCTTATCATTATGCAATCAAGATGGCTCCATTCGAAGCATTGTATGGTCGGAAATGTCAAACTCCTATAAGTTAGGATAAGCTTGAAGATAGGGTAAGCCTAGGACTAGAGGTGTTATTGGAAATGGAGCAGCAAGTTGGAATTATTAAGCAAAGATTGGTGGAAGCTAATGATAGACAGAAAAGTTATGCATATTCCAAGCAAATACCCAGAAATTTCTCAGTAGGAGAAAAGGTTTTGCTAAGGGTCAAGCCTCATAAGAGTTCTATTAAGTTTGGAAAATCGTCCAAATTAGCTCCATGCTACGTAGGTCCTTTTGAGGTTCTTGAAGTGATCAACCCTATTGCGTATCGAATTTCCTTGCCACTAGCTCTTGCCTGGATGCACAATGTCTTTCATGTCTCTTACCTTTAGATGTATATACCAGGTGATAATCATGTCACTGATTGTAATGCTCTACAAGTTCAGTACCCAAGGGTGGTAACGATCGATCCTCTCATAGTGCTCAGAACACATAAGCTTTGATTGTGAAATAGTGAGGTTCTACAATGCAAAGTCCAATTGGATTACTATGCAGAGGATTCAACCACCTAGGAAGACTATGCAGAAATCAAGCAAAAGTTTCCTCATGTTTTGCATGCTTTTGAGAGCTCTTGAAAACTATATTGTTTTGTATATGTTTTATTGTTTATGTCCGATACTTAAGATCATCGAGGATGATGATTCACTATGGGGGGGATATGTTACACCCCATTGTGCTATTATTTATTTACTTTTACCTAGTTGTGTGAAAATGCTTTAAATGTGTGTGTTTATGCTTTATGTATATCATAAATACTATAAATGAATATTCGATTCAAATTGAAGTTATGTAATGACTTTTTCTATGAAATATATGATGCAAAAGGTCGTAATTGATTCAGCTAACTACATTTTCTATGTACTAAGTTGGATGCAGGGACAGATTTAATCCTCTAGAAGAGAGGGGAAGTATCACTCCAGAGAAGAGAATTGGTCCGGTAATTCTTAATGAGCCTAATTGAGCTTTCACACACTCACTTCTAGTATAATCAAATTGAGTCAATAGCCTGGGAAATTGTAAGTCACCTTAGTCTTGTTTGTGTATGAATTAGGAGAGGTTATGGTTTTGTTTGTGAGCGGTCTTGATTTAGTCCAAGTGTTTGAGTTTCTAGAAATTGTGGGTTCTTTATGTATTTACATTTGATTAGTGAGATATATACGTATATATGTACATGTCTACGGTGAACTCGTGCACATGAGTAAATATGTATATGAGTATACATAGATAGACGTATCTATGTATGCTTATGGATGGATTACCCATATGCATGGGGACATCAAATGAACAAGGTGAAATGCCATATATATATATATATATGTCAATCGATGTTATTGAAATTGTATGTGTGAAGGCAATGTTATATAAATATACGATATATGGGTAAAAACACAAAACTGTGTCACACTTTTAGCCAAATAAATAGTTCCAAGCGAAATATTTTTGGTTGGAAATGTTTCGACCGAATAGGTTTCAACCAAAACCATGTGGCATATACATGGCACACAAGGTTTCAACCGAATAGGCTTCGATGGAAACCAAAAAAATAATTTTTTCCCTTTGTTGCTTTTAAATTGGCTTTGAAGTTGGTTTATTTTATGTGTGGGGTTTTTATAGAAAAGGTTTCGACAGAAACTCTTTCTATAGAAACCCTTTCGGCCGAAACTGTTTAGTTGGCAACCAACTCAACTTTTTCAGAATTTTTTGAAACTTTCAACTTCAACTAAGTATTTCTTCAGTCATAATGATTTTTTTTTTTAAATAAAAATACCCTTTTGTAGATCTCGGAATGGTGAATCTGAATATGTAATTTTTTAAATATTTTGATTAGCTTTAATCTATTTTATTTTTAAAATAATGCAAGTAGGTTGTTAAAGTTAAAAATGAGGCTGATTAGAAATTTTTTTAAAAATAGTAAAACATATTAAAAATATATATATATATATGTGGCACAAGAGAGAGTCTTCTTTAAAAGGGTATATTTTGTTTTTTTTAAAATGATTAAAAAAATAGAAAATAGTTGACAACCCATGAAAACTATCGAATTATGACAAGTTTGACTTTAAAATGTTATTACAAAAAAATATACATCAAAATTTGAAATTTTTTTCCATGCACAAGATATTGAAGTTACCTATTTGGAGAAAAAAAATAGGGAGAAATGAAGTTTTTTTCAATTTATTTCTTGACGGCCCTTGAAGTAACTTTTTCTGAAATTTTCAACATTCCAAAATCTATTCTTAAATTGATAAAAAAAAGTAATGAAAACAATTTTTTTTAAACTCTAAAAAATTACAAGAATAAACTTCATCAAAAGTTTTACATTTCATTAGTTTACATCATTTTGAAGTTCAAAACATAAAGACCACTTTTATGTGGTCAAAGTTCAAAAAAAAAATTGCTATTGGTTGATTCCTTTATAAAGTGTGACACAGGATTGTCTTTTTACCCATATGTATATGCACATACATATATATTGATATATGTGTATGTATCGATGTAATGGAAATGTCCATACGAGTAGATTTATATATATATATATTGCTAGAGTGAATGGTTTTACCGTTCACATTTTTCTTAGGTTAACTTAGGGGTAGTTTTTTTTAATTAATCACCAGGTGGTTTTTCCCGTGCTAGGTAGTTGTGCACTTGTCACATATTTTCATGCATTTTATAAGGCACTTTGTACAATATGTATCACCATGTCTCAATTTGATTCCTTTTACTCTTGGTGAAATACCCTCTTTGTTTGTTGCTTCTCTCTCGTGAAGGTTTCTTTTTGGTGTGCAATTGCTCTTGGGTGCTCCAACATCGTATCAAAGCAGTTTTTCTACAACCACCTTCTAGAGAGTTTTCGTCAAGCATGATTTGAAGGAAAATTGGTGGCATTTTCTCTGTGGAATTTTTATCCGTCTAAAGGAAGGTGTTGTTTCTCTATTTTGAGAAGGCATTTTTTGAAACATTTGTTTTCTACCATTTTCTATTGGCTACAACGATTTGAGGAGAGGGCAGTGTGGATTTTTTGCTTGGTTGGAGGCACGTTTCTTTCTTTCTTATGTTGAAGCCGAGTCATCTCAAGGGTGTTGGAAATCTATTTGGAGGAGACCCTTTTTTTTTGTTGTGGTGCACTGAGGAACTCTTTAGTTTTAGGCTTGGTGCATTTTTTTTGTTGAAGAGGCAACGATTTTTCTTGCTATCCCTTGGAAAGGCATTGAAACACTTTGGCAGTGAATCCTTGCTTCAAGGCATTTGATTTTCTTTGTGCATTGGCGACAGAAGGGGTTGAAACCTATTTATTGTTGCATTTGAGGGGAGAGTGATTCGAATTATTTGTTGAGGTGTTTTTCTCCTATGTGGGAAGCCAAGAGAGGCAGTGAATCCTTGATTGGAGGTGTGACTTCTGTTGTGGAAGACTGGAATTTGGTGCAGATTTATTTTTAGAGAACTTGGAGTGTTGTCCATGATTTGGAATTGTTGTGTGGATTTCATCTGCTAAGGGAGGCATTTTTTTAAGGCTTGATTGGAGAGGGGACATGTCATCTGGGAGGAATGTTTTTTTTGCTCCAAAGGCTGCGATTCAACATTTTCAAGGCTGCACAAAGGTCATTTGGAGGCTCAAATTTTTCTCAACCCGTGATTTCTCTTAGCGAATATTTTATCTAGGGTTTCCTTCTTTTTTGGGGGTGAAAAATGCTTTTTTCACTTGGTTGCTACTTTTGTCTCACATTGGTGAGACAGCTGAAGAAATAAGTTGTTTTATACTCTGGTACCTTCAATGTTGTTTGAGGTAAGGCTTGTGGAGCTTTTTTTGGAGAGGCTTTGGTTTGCGTGGAAGAATCTTGTTGCATGGTGTGATTGGAGCTTGATTCAGGTACTCTTTTTTGAAAAAATTTGCCTCAAAATTGCAAGTTTTAAATTTTGCCTCAAATTGTAAGCTTGTAGCCTAAATTCTTCATCAGTTTCTTGCTCAAAATTGTCTTTTTTTGGAAAAAAAATATTTTGGAGTGCACATTGTTGGATCTATTCCTTTTGGGGGGGATATAAGTAGCTTATTGGTCCATTTGTGTCCATTTTCCCACCATGTTAGAACCGAAGATTGACCCACTCACTCCGCACAACTATCACACGTGGAAGCTTAAAATGCCACAATTGTTACAATCTTGGGGGCTTTGGCAAATGTTAGATGCCGAACAACTCGAGTTTACTAAAAAAATTGAGAAATTTGTTCATAAAAACAAAATGGATGAGGCTAGAGGGCTCATAGATCTCCATGTGTCTAATAATCTGTTGTTTCACATTGCCAAATGTAAGACACCTAAAGAAGTATGGGATAAGCTTGCTAAGTTGTATGGGAAAGTAAACCAGTTCAAAATCTTGCAACTTGAAGCCGATCTCACCTCTCTCGCTCCAGATGCCTTTCCCACTATTCAGGATTTCTTTGCACAGTTCAAATTGATCTTGTCGCAACTGAAAGGGTGTGGTCATGCCAAAAATGATGATGAGTGTATCTTCTTGATCTTGTCAAAACTAAGAGGTCATTTTCAAGTGTTTACCTCTACCTTCTATTCTATTATGGATGCCATGGGAGAAGACCATAAGATGCCTTCCTTTGAGATGTTTTGTGATCGATTGGCTAGGGAGCAAGCCAAGGTGATCCAGATGGTTGCTCTTCCTAAGAGTCATGCCTTGATGACTCAATCTTCCAAGAGCAAGGGTAAGAATAAGAAGAACCCTAAGACAGATTCTCCTTCTGGTGGTGAGAATCCCTCCAAGCCTAAGGAGAAGAATGATCAGAAGCCTGCACCTCCTTCTAACTCAAGAGAATCATCTTCCAAGTCTAAGAAGAAGAAGGGAAAATGTTCTTTTTGTGGAAAGTCAAGGCATAATGATGCACATTGTTTTGTGACGCTTGCAGCATTAGAGGAAGCTATGAAGAAGCACAACATTTCCATGTCGAAGTCTTCTTCCTTGGGAAAAGGCCAAGCCCTTGCAGCAAGAGGTTTGTCCTCTACCCATGATAGTTGGATTCTTGATTCCAATGCCTCACATCACATGACTCATGATGCAGATCTTCTTGATTCTCTTTCCGATAGTCATACTACTCACATTGCAGTTGGAGACTCTTCTTAGATTCTTGTTTTAGGGATAGGCTCAGTCCAGATGCAGGATGGTTGCATTGATGATGTTCTTCTTGTTCCTAATATTTCACAGAATCTGCTCTCCATTTATCATATTTGTTGGCATGGTGATGGAAGGCTTGTTGAGTTCTCTCCCAGTGATGTGACTATTTGAGAGTTAAAGAATCTTGAGAAGGTTGTTGCTACTGGAGTAGTTGATCATAGATCCCACTTGTATAAGTTTGATGGATTTGAGCCTTCATCAGGATCATCCTTTATTGCTCATGCAAATGCTGTGAGCAAGTTGTGGCACGAGCGGTTTGGGCACCTAAATTACAAATATATCTAATAAATGAGCACATAGAATTTGGTGATTAGCCTACCTCAGATATCTTGTTCTGATGGGGTTTGCTCAGGTTGTGTACTTGGGAAACATCATCAAGATCCATTTCCAAAAGGTATGGCCACATGTGCTTTGGCACCCCTTGAGTTGGTGCATAGTGATCTCATGTCATTTCCCACTCCTTCATTTCTGGGGGCCAGTTATGTGCTTACCTTCATTGATGACTTCTCCTACCACACTTGGGTGTACTTTTTGAAGTAAAAGGATGAGGTTCTTCGCTTCTTCATGACATTCCTTGCATTTGTAGAGAAGTAGTCAGGGCATTCCCTTTAGAAGATTCGCACAGATAATGGGAAGGAGTATGTCAATAGGGCATTTCAAGATTTCTACAGTGCTTGAGGTATACTTCATCAGCACATAGTGCCATACACTCCACAAAAGAATGGTGTGGCTGAGTGGAAGAACAAAACATTACGGGAGATGGCCAATCGCATGATCCAATCTAGGTCCATGACTCCAGCTTTTTGGGCAGAGGTTGTCAATTGTGCCAACTACATTCAGAACCGTATGCCTCATAAGGCAGTGTGGAGTATGACTCCCGAGGAGGCTTGGTCTCATGTCAAGCCTAAGGTCTCCTACTTCAGAGTATTTGGCAGTGATACATAGACATTCATTCCAACAAGGAGGCGGAAAGCAATGGAGAAGAAGAGTCAGCGGTTCATCTTCGTTGGCTACTGTGAGGATGTGAAGGGATATCAGTTGTTTGATCCCATCACTAAAGAGGTACATTCTCATCGTGATGTTCATTTTGATGAGTCTTTCATTTCGAAGGATTCTCCATCATAGGCCTCTACCTCCCTTCTTCCCAGTTCTTCTTCAGAGTATGTATTGTTTTGTTGTTGATGACGTTGTTGATGCTCCTAATGATGATGGTATTGATATTTTTGTTGACATTTTTCCATCTTCTCCTAAGCCTGCACCCACACAACCTCTTTGGGCTCAAACTATTCTTAAGGAGGTTGGTTCTCATGCAGGTGATCCCACCACTTCTCGCTGCACTCATTCTCACACTTCAAGTATCAGTATTTTGAGTCATGCAGTTTCTACTGATCCTCAAAATTTTCCAAATGCTTTAGGTGTTCCAGAGTGGGATAGTGTTATAGCTGAGGAGTATTCTTCTTTGATGAAGAATCAAACCTAGGATCTTGTTCCTCTTCCTAAGGGAAGAAAGTTGGTTCGATGCAAGTGGGTGTATCGTACCAAATTTGCAATTGATGGTTCTATTGACAAGTACAAGGCTCGTCTTGTGGAAAAGGGGTTTTCTTAGGTTGAGGGCATTAACTATTCAAAGACCTTTGCTCTTGTTGCCAAGATGGATTTCATTCCTCTTGTACTTTCTATTGTTGCATCTCAAGGTTGGTCAGTGTATCAGATGGATGTGAAGAGTGCTTTCCTGCATGGTGATCTTTAGGAGGAGATCTATATGGAGCGTCCACCAGGTTTTGTGTAGGACCCTTCACTTGTTTGCCGGCTTAAGCATTCATTGTATGGTCTCAAATAAGCCCCTCGAGCTTGGTATGAGAAGATGGACCATTTTTTGCTTGCTTCTAGATTCACTAGATGTCACTCTAACCCTACATTTTACATTCAGAGGCATGGGGGAATCTTCTCATTCTTGTTCTCTATGTGGATGATTTGATTCTCACTTGGAGTTCTCCTGCCATGATTGAAGATACTCAGAGAGCTTTGATAGAGCGGTTTGATATGACAGACCTTGGTTTTTTGCATTTCTTCCTTGGTCTTCAAATTCATCAATCTTCTGCAGGTATTTCTATTTTCCAGCAGAAGTATGCTCTTGATTTGCTTCAAATATTTTAGATGGTTGATTGCAAGCCAGCCGCCACTCCTTTTCAATCAGGTGTTGTGTTGTCTTCCAGTTGCAATACTCCATCAATAGATGCTACCTTGTATCGGTAGTTGGTTGGTAGCCTTTTGTACTTGACACACAGTCGTCCTGATATTTCCTTTGCAGTTGGTCTTGTCTCTCGTTTCTCTCAAGATCCTCATGAGAGTCACTAGAATGCAACCAAACGCATCTTGCGGTACATTCAGTGCACTACACATTTTGTCATTCATTACACATTAGGTGCTACTCATATTGTGGGTTTCACTAACTCAGATTGGGCTGGTGATGTTGATGATCGGAAGTCCACTTCTGGCTTTTTCTTTTGTCTTGGTTATGGTCTGATTGCATGGTCTTGCAAGAAGCAAACTGCTATTGCATTATCATCGACCGAGGCTGAGTACCAAGGCACTGTTTTGGCTAGTCAAGAGGTTTTGTGGCTTTGACAGTTGATGGTTGAGTTTGGCTTTCCTATTGATCATCCCACTACTCTTTGGTGTGATAATCAAAGTGCCATACATATTTCTCACAACCCAGTGGAGCATCAATGCACGAAGCATATTGAAATCCGCATGCACCTCATTCAATAACTCATTCAAGAGGGTGTTCTGAGTTTGGAGTATTTGCCTACGAAGCAGTAGGTTGCAGACATCTTCACTAAACCTTTGGCATCTCCTCGCTATATTTTGTTGAGATCAATGCTTGGGGTGAAGGAAGTTGTCCTTGGGGGATCTTGATGAGTCATCTTTCCTTCTTTCTCTCTTTTATGTTTTTCTCTCTTTTGGAGAGGGGTTTTTTTCCCACAGGGTATTTCTCCTTTTCTTTGGTTGTGAGAGATTTTTGTTTTGTATTGTAGTTGTGCATGGTTACCTAACATGGCCTCGTTTCCAAGACCCATTTTTGCATCCCATTTTTTCATTTTTAGTTTCCCTAAGTTGCGCTTAAGGGGGGTGTTAGAGTGAAAGGTGTTACCGTTCACATTTTTCTTAAGTTAACTTAGGGGTAGTTTTTTTTTTTAATTAATCACCGGGTGGTATTTCTCGTGCTGGGTAGTTGTGCACCCGTCACATATTTTCATGCCTTTTATAAGGCACTCTATACAATATGTATCATCACGTCTCAATTTGATTCCTTTTACTCCTGGTGAAATAGCCTCTTCGTGTGTTGCTTCTCTCTCGTGAAGCTTTCTTTTTGGTGTGCAGTTGCTCCTGGGTGCTCCAACATATATATATATATATATATATATATATATATATATATATATATATATATATATATATATATATATATATATATTTATATTTACACATGTGTGTTATTATTTTATGGAATAAATGAATATAAGTATATGCATTCTATAATTGTGTAAGTTGATATATATATATATATAAAATAAATATTAATAGCGTTGTTTATACATTAAAGGGCATGAAATATGTAAAGCACGAAAATTAAAAGTGATAGTGCATAAACTATAGACAATGTTTAAATGATTAAACATGATGTACAAATAAAGAATGCAGCGCTATGGTATGCGCAAAGTTATTAATCCAAGTAATACGTGGAAGTAATATTCAAGACAAAGTCAATGCTCAGAAGCGATGCTAATCTAAAATGCATAAAATAACTTTGATTTAGTCTTTGAGCTAAATAGAAAACCAAAGAAATAGGAAGTGTGGTGTCTAGGTGGCGCCAAACTGAGAATAGTGCGAACCAAATAGAAGTCTAAACCTGCAATGCAAATTCCAGCTTGTGATGCAATGTGAAATATATGAATTGGTCAAATAGGGAACTGGCCAAATAAGTCGACCTGTAGGAGACAATTACCTTGCATTTCTAATTATCATTCTTCTTGTCCAGTTGAATGGGGTGAATCATTCACTATGGACGAGTATGTGTTTATTGTGCATTGATTCAAGCTGCCACCTTTCTTCTTCTTATTGAGTCGAACTTTCTGAGTTGAGGTGTCAATCTTGATACCCTGTTTCTAGCCTTTAGTTGTTGATCTTTCTATATAAATAAAGGTGCCTTCCACTTCAAAGGGGACACATTCTTGCATTCTTATTTTTTGATTTTTTGAGTGTTACTCTATTGCAATATTGAGTTGCGAATTGAGAGGTTTTTAGTGTGAGATTAGTGAGGTTTTAGAGAGATTTATTTGTGGGAATTGGTCAAGGAAAGGAATTGCAAACTGTTTGGTGTTGTGCTAGGAAACATGTTTTATCAATTGGAGCTATTCAATTATAGGCATGCTAGTTCTCTACTTTATTTTTTTGTTTTGAGTTGAAAAGATTGCTTGATTTTATG
This sequence comes from Sequoia sempervirens, assembly GCA_007258455.2. Taxonomy (NCBI): domain Eukaryota; kingdom Viridiplantae; phylum Streptophyta; class Pinopsida; order Cupressales; family Cupressaceae; genus Sequoia; species Sequoia sempervirens. The sequence goes on from VDFB02278967.1 coordinate 86,654, forward strand.
GGTGTTGCTTGAATTGTTTGGAAAAAGGAAAATAGATGTTTTTATGTTTGTTTACTTCATAAAAAGTATGAAAGAAGCTGAGATGTTTGTTAAACCCATATAAGGGGATTATCTTAGCATATTATGTATGTAGGTAATGAGTGCTTATGTGTTTTACTATAGACTATGTTAAGTCATGCTTAAATAGATATAGTTTGGTTTATAAGGAAGCTTGTGAAAGTCTAATTTATGTTTCAAGTTTGATTTACCATAGTGTAATGTTTTAGCAAGAGGAAATAGGTTATTCCTGGGGTTAGGATAATCCAATGAAGGGGATAGCCTATGCATAGAATATGTGTGGTCATTACAAATCAAGCTACAAAGGTGTGTGAATAGGATAACTCTCACTCGAAGTAACTAAGTGTTGAATTCTTTGGCTAAAGTAGTGTAAGTTGCCATTGTTTACACTATCAATTCATTGTGATCCAATTATGCATTCTAGTCCAGGATTGTCATACACATAGGTTGTAGCCACTGTATAGTAAAGTTCTAGATTGTAGGACACAACACCAAGCTCAGGAAAGGCTAGTATTATGGGGTTACTAAACCAATCTCTTCGTCAAAGGGTAGGGCCATCTTACTTGATAGGTAGATGTGCGGGGGACCGCAGTAAGTCTGTGGTTGGCAGAAAAACGCTTGAGTGATGCTTCTCCTCATCAGTTGGCAACCAAGATTTGAAGGGGGATTACCTAGACCATATGTACTTCTAGTGCTAGAAGCTCAGAAGAGCTATGTATGTACTTTGTACCCATTTATATGGAAGGTTGTAAACATGAATGTTAAACTTGAGTTTATTCAATATGAAATCAATATTATGGAAAGATAAGTGAAATTACAATGAAATGCAATGGAAGTTTGGAAGTGTTTATTTCAAATGTGCATGTAATTTAACATTATGGAAAAGATAAAAATTATTGCTATGTTATGGAATCATGGTTTAATCACTTGTGGGTTAAAATTTAGGAAAATTTAGTAGAACATTGCACATGTTACAGAAAGGATGGAGATTGCAAGTGACATAAAGCTTTGAAAGGAATGAACAATGGTGCATTTGAATGGCTAGGGATGATGATAGTAGGAACAATGATCACATATAGCACAAGGAATCTGAATTATAATCCATGGTGTCAAAGTAGGTGCAAAGCCACAAGAGAGTTAATACAAGCTACATGGTTAGGTTATTCTGAAATATTGACGATTTAGGAGTTGGGCACCAAAATGGAGAAAAGAATGTGAATTTGAAATCCTAAGTGCATATATAAACAATGAAGCCTAACAATTGTAAATATGGTCAATTAGACATGAGAATAAGTATAGGTGAAGAAGAAGAGAGTATTAAGTTTGAGGATTGGACTGCATGTAGTTTGTAACCATCTTTTTGTTGGAGCTCAATCTAACTATACAAAAATTTGCTTCAATTCGAATCCCCATGTGCATTTTACCTTACTATACCCATTATATATATCTAACTTGGAAAATATCCAAACAGGTCTCCCTTGATCTATTAGGTCTAAGTGTTGTTCGACATCCCTCTCCATATCCTCATAAGATGTTGGAACTTGCAAAACTCCAAGAAAGTTGTAAGTCTAGGAGTATTTTGGTTATTTCCTATTGTTTTTGCAATGTTGCAATTTCTTTATGGACTCCTAGACATTTCCAAATCACCCAATGTCCAATCTTAACCTCTCCTCCTGCATAAAATTTTTGCAAGGTTCATTAGGTCCTTTCTTCCTTTATTTTTCCTTGCTTCTTGTTTACAAGATTTCGAAAGACATCTAGACTTTAGTTTATTTTTCTTGACCTCCCTTCCTTTTCAACATCCCCACAAATCTATCATTCCTTCTCCTTTATAGACTTTGGAGTCCATCTAGACTTCTTCCTTCTCCCCTCCATTTCCTCCACTTCCTCTATTTTTGCAAGTTTTTCCTACATCATTCCCAATCCCTCTTACATAATTATTTTCCCATTATGGAGCTTTGGACTTCCTCCAATCCTACCTCCACTTCTAACTAATGATTGTATATCATTTTCCTACATTCCCTCCAAACCTTTATTGGGGATTTTTTGTGGACTTTTAGACTTCCATTTGAATGTATTTTCCTCAATTCCACTTCTATGTTGAATCCCTGCAAAAGTTCCCAATGCCATTTTTAGCTTGTTTCTTGTGCAAAGTTCAAGTTGACTTTCGAACATCTTTTTCCAATCAAACATCCCATCTTGATGTCTAGTGTCATCTCCCTCCAACATTTCTCCACATTACTAACTTTTCTCAATTCACCCCTTCTACAAAGTTTTGATGGACACCCAAATTTATATTGTAATGTACATTCTTGATGTCCAATTTTGCAACAAAACCTTGCATCTCCTTTTTTGGCCTCCTATCCCGCCTCTAGTTCCCACATTTCCTCTTGTTTGATTCAACCACTCCCCAAATCTTCCTAATATGCCATTAATGATCATAATTGACCCTATAACTACTCCAAAAGGGTTTTCCTACCTAAAACAACAATGTGTATCTTGAGAACACACATTTTCTTGCATTTTAATGATAGATGAAGATTTTCAATTTGCCATTAATGCAATGGATGAATTTAGTTCCCAATGAACCTCATATATATTCTAGATTGTCTATCTCATAGCTTTCATGGGTTTTACCTCATCTTGCACAAGAAGTTTGTAATGTCATGTTCTTCATCAATTCCCTACAAGCAATTGAGGAACAATCACACTAAGCAAATCTCTAAAACATCTCTTGGTACTTATGGAAGACTTGATTTATGTATAAAACATATGGTTGTTGATGCCAAAGGCATGATACCAAGCGCATGACCATGTGATGATGATCCAAGCAAGCATGGGTAGCCTATGCAAATGTAGGCAACCTTGGTTCCTCATCCACTACTACGTGATGGTATGGAAAGTTGAAACAAAAGAGAAGAGGTTCCAACCATTAGGGTTTATTTCCAACAAAGGGTTTACTACAATTTTGTATTGTAATTTTTGAGGTTTTCTCCCAAAGATGGTAATACCATACTACAAATCTAAAAGGAATGTTTGAAATGTGCATATTTAACATTTTTTAATGTCTCTATGAGTATTGTCTGCATTAATGAAGATCTTACAAATTATCTAAATCACATTTGTTGATCCAAATGTTATTCTAACCAATTTGTCAACTAGAAGGTAGTAAAACCCCTTGTCAATATTTTGCAAGGCATCTTATTAAAATAATACAAGAAATGTGTATATTTGTCTATGGATAATGAAGATTGATTCAACTAGATGTCTTGCAATTTCATTTACCTAATTGTTTGCATGCATAGATCCTAGCTTATGGAGGAAATCTAGAGGTATAGACCCAATTGCTATCTTTATCAAGGTACCATAGAGTGGGTTACATTTGGTATCTCCCTTTGGATCATAAAACTTGAGACTCTATTACCACTAATAGATAAAGACACCCATCTTCTTTGTGCTCAACCTCTCATCTCACCAACACATTAAAAATATATAAAATCAACCTTCTTTTGTAATTGTGTTGTTCTTATTACCTTTACTTCCATGTCTACATGTGTGTATCACCATTAGGGGTTGTCAAAGACACATCTTAAATATCTTTATATGTTTGTTCATCTACTTTATGAAGTTGTAAAACCCTTGTGTTGCCAAATGAGCATATAGGTACTTAGTGGCACACAAATAGGAGTATTTGATGTGATGAGTATGGTTTGCTTCAAGGTTGATTTTAGCTCTTTATAGGTATCTTTAGCACAACACCAAAAGAAAAACCTCCCCTTGGCCTAGCAAAGCCTAAAGCAAAAGAAGGCATTATTGACCTTAGCAAATCAATCCATCGTTGACCTTGCATAATCATAAGTTGGTCTTTTACCTAAGTTTAACACCCCTAGCACTCAAAAAATAGCCTAGCTTTAGGGATTTGTGAGCATACAATTTTTGAAATTTTTTGTTGATATAATAAAGTTTGCCTCTTCCAAGTGAAGAGTGGTGACTAGTTTGTAGCTCAAAATAATTGTAAATGGAAAACACAAGTTATTTAAGGGATTCTCAAGGACATGAAGATAGTGTGCTTCTTGGAAAGTCAAGGTATGTCTATTGGACCTCTTCCTCAAAGAAATGATATTGGTACTACGTTTGATTATTTGAAAGATCAATACCATGCCTTCGATGACTCAAGTGACAAAATTGTCAAAACCACTAGGAGAAATAATAGGCATGAATATAATATACCAAGAAATGAAAAATAAAAATATATCCAATAAGACATATTCAAGTTGTAACTCTACCCAATACTTAAATGTAAGAATTACTAGAATGGGTTCACATACTAGTACCCCTACTTCCTCGTCACATAGAACTAATCATGAGCAAGACCCTACATTCCATGATGTTGATGTAGGTAATCATGCACTCAATAATTAACATAGGAACAAAGAGAACAACTAGAGGATAGATCTAATTGACCATCTAAGGTAAAGGCAACAAGAACTCCAAACTGAAATTGAGTTGCAACATGCTCAACTTGCCCAAAATGCCTAGCAAAAAACATAAAATCATGCTCAACATGAGTCCAACTAATAAATACCAAATCAACATGATCAATAGCTCAATAGCTCAATAACTAACAAAATGTGAGTTCAATTTTCAACACAAGCTCAAAGATTCCCACCACAAATATAGCCCTTAAGATTGGAAACATATAGGTAGCTAGATTCTTATGGTACCCCTATTTATCCCAATTAGATACCTAATGAAATTAGGAAGACAATGCCAAAATTCCAAGTTTATAACATTATCATTAAATATGAGAATGCCATGAACTTGTTTGTGCAATCTTCAAAAGAAAAAGCAAAAGAATGGTATAGAAGCCTTCTAGATAGAAGTATAGATTCATGGGAAGTACTTATGAGGGTCTTCATGTTGTAATAAGGGGAAAGGGTTGACCCTAAATTCATGAGTTAATAGCATTGTAACTAAATTTTGTTTAATTTAAGTTGTGCCATTAAACTTAACAATCTCATGCAATATCATCTATGTTAAAAAACACAACATTACTATTTAACAATATTGTAACTAAAGGTTATTTGTTAAATCCTATGCTGACCTAATCTACACTTTGAAGTTAGCATTTTGAATTTTAGATTCAGAATAATAATAATTGGCATATGGCACAGAATTTTTCTTAAATAACTGCATATCTTACTTGTATCAATTATAATATTTTAAATTTGCAATATGCTAGCATAAGTACTTCAACCATATATGTACAAGGCACCAATTCAGCATGTTGACATCACTTAACATAAATCTTACCACCTCAAATTTAACACATTTTTAATTAATATCTATATTCTAAATATTGAATTTTTTTAGCATTTCAAAATAAATCAGCATCAGGCATACGGACCAAGCAACTGCAGAACCAAATCAAAAAAGAAAGCCCAGGTGCATCTCCCACAGAAGCGGTGGTGTGAAAGCACACCGGTAAAGAAGAAGAAATGAGGGAACAAATGGAGGAAAATCAAGCCCTTTCGCCACGGATACGTCGGGCGAGCTGAATATCCTTTGGCATTATGGTCACTCTCTTTGCATGGATGGCACACAGATTTGTATCCTCAAACAGTCCAACCAAATAGGCCTCAGCCGCCTCCTGCAGAGCCGAAACGGCGGAGCTCTGGAACCTCAAATCCGTCTTGAAGTCCTGCGCTATTTCCCTAACCAGCCGCTGGAAAGGCAGCTTCCTGATGAGCAGCTCGGTACTCTTCTGGTACTTGCGGATCTCTCGGAGGGCCACGGTGCCAGGCCTGAACCTGTGCGGCTTCTTCACTCCGCCTGTTGCAGGGGCGGACTTGCGAGCCGCCTTTGTTGCCAGTTGCTTTCGAGGGGCCTTTCCCCCTGTCGACTTCCTTGCTGTCTGCTTCGTGCGGGCCATTGCAATGCTGATTCTGGCTGCTCTTTACTTTCCAAAGGATGATCAAAAGCCGCAGAGAAACGAATTACTTGATGCAAAGGACCTGGTAACGATCAAATATATATAGGGAGGGCTGCCCCCTTTTTCAAAATTCCCGGTCGGCCATTGAAATATGGCGGGAGTATATGTAGGCCCTCCGATCTGGCCCTTATCGACGGCTCACAGCCTTTCCCGCTGGATCCTCGTCGAGGACATTTTAAGTAATGAGAATTATTTTGGACTATGGAAATGTGATGAGTGGGGGTTGAGCTATTTCTCAAAGAGTTAGGAGTTAGGGTGAAAACATGTAAGTGTTGGATTAGATTGAACGTTCCTCTTCAAATATATATGTTTAGAGGTGCTTGTAATTTTAGTGGTTCTCTTTTATAATTTTCATTAAATTAGTAAATTGTATTTAAAAGTTTAATACACATGTGAGAAGATTAGGTAGGGGACACAGATTTTATTAGTTGTGATAGTAATTGTTTATATAATGCTCAATAGTTGTGATAGTAGTTGTTTATATAATGCTCAATAGTTGTGACTTGACTACTCATAATTAAACAAAATGTATTCCTTTGATCTAAAAAGCAACCAATCATGTGATGCCACATCAGCGCTCAACTACCCATGCTATGAATGCACAAGTATTGGTCTCACTTTTTTTTTGCCCTTTTTGGACACCTTAACAAAAAGCATGTTGATGTGGCCCTGAAACAAAAGTTATAAGTAGGGGACTTGCCAAGTACGCTGCTGTAAAAAATTGGGAGTGATTTGAAATTTCCACGTAGGATAATGAGAAGCGCGAAGTTAGGGTGCACAGCTACTGGGTCCTCTCCCCTATATTTGTGGCCATCTTCTTAAAATTACCCTTTCTAAATTTGATTGTACCATTGATCCATGAAACTATAAGAGAGGGACAATTTAGATTGTTTGATCACTCTATCGCCTTTTCCTCCATGTGCAGTGAACCAATTGCTTGTGCATGTGTTACTCACACATGTGTGAGAGAAAATTTGAGTCATTTGGTCACTTAATATTGTTTTCCTTCCTGTACACAATGAACCTATTTTGTGTGTGTGAAAGAGTTTTTGAATGATCATGTGCTTTCTTTCCAATTTAATTCATTTATGTAGTATCAAAATCACAAATATATGATTGGGATGGGTTATTCTAATAAATTTTATACATATTTCGAAACTTTTATAGAGAACAATGTTTTAATTAAACTAAATGCAAATGAATATAAGTTGTGTTTTTTTTAAATAAGTTTTTCTTAATATTTCCATTCCTCAAAGGAATTTTTTCTATTGATTTTCACTAAAATTATGCTATACATTAAGTAATCTTACATTTTTCTTATTATTAAATCACGTGATCATGGTACATTTATATTTTATTATGTTTCTTATATTTTAATAGCAATTATGTTGAGGTCGTGTTGATATGCTATTAATGTGGCCTCTAGAAGAGATAGGAGTGAAAAT
>VDFB02278967.1:94247-118221 GCA_007258455.2 Sequoia sempervirens
TCCATATAGTGTACATGAAATTCCCTGATGTGATCTTCAGGATTGCTTGTCCCATGATATTTGTCAAATTTTGGTATCTTGAATCCTTGTGGGAATGGAACCATTGTGATGCTTCTGTCAAATGTATAGGGGCACAAATTCCCTTGTGATTTTGTTGTCTTTCCTTATTGTAGGTCTAGCACTTGTTGTGAGAGCAATTTAATTTGTACGGACACATCATTTAGTGGATCGAGTGGTGGGATGAATGTGTTTTGGGGTCATTTTGTTGCTTGAGCGAGTGGTGGGGTGTTTTGTGTGTTCGTGGGAGGCTACAACAAGTTTTTTATGCTAGCAACACTTGTTGGTATGCTTGTAGTTATTTTTGTGCCAACACTTGTTGTTGGTCTTGTTGTTGGGCTTGTAGTTGAGTTGCTTGTTGTTGTGCTTGGTATTGTTGCAAAGCTTGTTGATAGGCCTATTGTTGTAACAAAGCTTGTGCTTGAGCTTGTTGCACTTGATATTGAGCTTGTTCCTAAGCTTGAACTTGCTGAGCGGCTTGTGCAACTTGGGTAGCTTGTACGGCTTGTGTAGCTTGTACAACTTGTGTGGCTTGTATAGCTTGTGTAGCTTGTGAGGCTTGTTATTGCTACAATAAGTCTTGGGCTTGTGCTTGGGCAGCATGTTGTGCTTGTTTTGCAGCTCGCTATGCCTACACTTGTTGTGTGGCTTGTTGTGTAGCTTGTATGGTTTGTGCAACTTGTGCAATTTTTTGAGCTTGGAATTGTTGAAGAACCTTTTGATAGGCTTGTTGGGCTACTTCTAGTGTAATGCTATATTGATTTTCCATTTTTTGGTTTGGTGGTAGAGGTGGGGATTTGGAACGGTGTGGGGTGGTGTGATGAGATTTTGTTGAGGTGGTTGTTGAGGTGCTTGGTGAGTGATGATAAGGAGTTGTGTGGTATATGGTATAGTTGATATGATAGGTCCTTGGGAGACCACATTTTGGGGTGTTATAGATGGTGCAGTGATTGATTGGGTTTTCTTGGATTGATGCCAATTGGTGTTGCGATATCCATGGAATGATAAGACAATTTGGTATATTGATTTGATTCACAATTCAAGGATTGTTTTGACTTTATTGATCTTGCATTGGTATGTTAGGTAAAGGTGGTTTCCCTAAACCTGTGATTTGGGTGGATGTTGATGTTAGAGGAGGGAATAGTGGAAAGATGGGAGGTGTGTTTCCTTGCAAAAGTGATGATGATGCATCAAAATTTCCCCCTTATTCTAATAGACCCATTAGTCATTGTGATATCATGGGGAGAGAAACTTATGTATCAAGAGAATAAGTCGGTGATATGGTGAAGTTGGATGAATTGTTGGTTTCATGGAAAATGAGCAAGACATATGAATATTTTGGGTCTTGAGGGATGGTATTTGGTAGACCCAAGATGGTGTTTCTATCCAAGTTTTGGCTATTTACAAGGGGTTGTGTTTGAAAAGTGTGGAGCAATGAAATCCCCTTGGTAATCATGGGTTGACTTGGAGCATGAGATGATGTTGGTTGTGGGATGGGTTGGATGATGTTTTCAAAGGAAGGTGTGAATGATACTAGTGGAATATTCCCAAGAGGTTTTTCCATAATAGTGATCACATCGTAATCATAAGGTATTTTAGCCACTTGCTTTGCTAATGCTAACATGCATTGTGAAGGATTGAGCCTCATCATTGTGTTGACAATATTATGGTTTATAGGATTTTGGACTAGCTCCACAATTTCATCGTGGGTCATTCCTTGGAAATTGTTGATGACATCTTCCACTTGGAAACCTCCCTCTTTAGGATTTTGAGGTATTTGAGGAGGATTAAGTGGAAGGACAATGGATATCCTTGGGTTGAATTTTGTTTCATTTTGACTCAAATCACTCAAAGTGGATGCTTCTTTGTTTTTCTCCATGATCTTCTTGTGTTGAGATCTTTTTTGGACCATAAAATAAGGACAAACTTTGGGAATATAGGAGGTAAACCTCTAACTCCTTGGGTTGGTCTAAACTTTAGGTACAAAAAGAAAGTCTAGGATGCTAAGGATCAAAATGATGGTGTTGTGATAAATGAAGGATGAAGGATATGGATATTTGAAATTTATAAGACCCTTGGATAAATACTAGAATTTAGGACTTCTGGATTTGGTTTGTATTTAATTTGATTTGATTTTGGATAATGAGCTTATAAACCCCAAGATGTTAGATTTTATCTTGGAATAAACTTTTCCACAAGGATGATAGTTTGACTAAGTATATGAGGAAGGATTAATCCACACACACTTATTCAAACAAGGTGATTTTGATTTTGATTTGAAGGATTTTCCAAAAGTCTACTATGAATGGTTTTTCCAATGGTTCAAAAGCTGTTTGTGAGGTGGGATTTGATTTGATGTTTGAAATGGATGAAGGTGTTGATTTGATCCTAGGTGAACCTAGAGAGAGTTTGTTTACAAGACCTAGGTATTGAGGAACATGCTATATCTCTAAAGAAGTGGTTCAAATTAAGCATACACATCTAGATTGTTCAAAGGAATGAGTCTATAAAACCTTGTGAACTTCTTGCTTATCTTGAGATGTTGTTTTTGATTGCATTTCCTAATGTATTTCTTGATTATTTGTTAGTATGACACCTAAAATTGAAGTTTTTGCACAAAGACCTTTTTTTTGGGATCTTGTCCTTTTCGGAAATCATGAGAACAAGCACATATGTGGGGTCCAATTTTTTCTTTATCTTGATTGTACGGAAAGCTAAGGTGCAGAAACAACTCTCCTAACGTCAAAACCTCAGGGAAGAATGCAGAGGTGCTTTTAAATTTTCAATTATAGTCCAATTAAGATACACTTCTAAGAAATAACAGAAATAGAGAATATAACATACACACATGAATAGCAGATTTACATGGGAAAACCATTATGAGAGAAAAACCCACCACACCAAGACAAGTCACTTTCTATTACAGTAATGGAGATTACATACAGAGATCAGACTTATCTTTCTGATGTCAAATTACAATAGCATAATCCTTGATCAACCTTGCTATAGAACATTCAAGATTCAATGCTCTCATAATTGAATTCATTGATTACTCATTGAGCTATTCATCCAAACATCTATCCAACTATTCATCAAACCAATCACATCACAATCTTCAAACTCTAAGTATATCCATGACATTCATGGTCTGCCGATCTTCCTTAGTAACGGCTGCAACAGTCCAACTGCTAGCAGTTCCCATTCGGCTTCTTTGATTGGTCAAAGACACACTACGTAGGATGGTCTCCCAATCGATCAAAGGCATTCACAATGTATTCACATGTCAGTGAGACACTAACCGTGTCTCCCTGATGCCACAAAGCCAAATCGTCATTATTGCCAAGAGTCCTGAGTTCACAAGTCACATCACCTTAGCATTTTCATCAACAAGACTATTGCTATTCGTCAAGAGATCATACCGAAATTCCAAATTCACATAGACAAGAGTATTCACATTAGCAAGACTTACCGCTATGGCTGAGGTAATACCAAATGCTCACACATTTCACCGAAGACTTCAATCACTAGGAGTCTCACTGAAGACACCCATTAACAAACACCAATGTCGGTAGGACTTACCACTTTCACCAAGAGGTTACAATGAAGATGCCAGCCAGTCAGCAAAACCACATCCACCGGTGAGACAATCAACTATCGCTAAGACTTCATACCGAGGCCTTTGTGCTACTCTACGATGCGCTCTAAGTTATCTTGTCCGATTGAAGAGACATACCAATTATTAAGCCAAAATTCTTACTCCGAAGTCACATGTTACGATGACCAGTCACCATGGGGTCTCGACATCAATGGAGCCCGCAGCACCTTGACCGAGATCACCACTTTCGGAAGAAGGTTATAGTGATCATCGTAATATGCAATGATAAGGTCCATTAGGGAAAAGAAACAAAGGTCTTAACAAGCTAGAACTTTCACAAGGTTCCAAGCTACTAGTCGGCCAAACAATATGAAGGTCATACCAACTTTGCTCTTCCAGAGGTTTCAGCCTGTGATATTGAGACACATATTTACAACAATCTCCCACTTGACAAAGATCACACAGGCACCTTCAGAGCACAAAAAAGCTATTGAAATTCATGGGCACTAAGGCCCATCGAACTGGCATACCACCTAAAATTGTCTATGCTCACTGGCTTCATCAATGCATCTGCAAAATTCTCTAGAGTATCCACTTTTTCTAATGATACCTTTCCATCCTCCACCATATCTCATACAAAATGGTATTGTACATCTATATGTTTCGTCTTGGCATGGAAAGTAGGATTCTTTGCCAAACGAATAGCACTCTGACTATCACAATAAATTGTTATTTTCCCTACATCAAAACCAGTGTTAGAACACAAGCGTCTTAGCAGTTAGCTACTATTTTACAAGAATGTCAATAGTAGCTGCCATGTATTGCCTCTATGGTGGTTGACTATAGCCAGCCCAAACTACTCATCAACTCAGCGCACCCACCATTCAACATGAAAATATATCCACTAATTAGATCTTACGCATCAATGTCCCCTACCCAATCAAAATCCACATAGCGAATCTTGAGAGTCCTACGTGATTCAACCAAATTACCATGGTAACACAAAGCATATTTTGAAGTTCCTTTTAGATATGTAAACACTCTTTTCACAACATCCCAATGTGTCCTTCTAGGATTTTCCATATAATGACTAAGTACTCCCACTGCTTGGAAATATCTAGCCTTAGCACAAGAGCCATTTGCATACATTGAACATCCAGCCACACACTAGCATAGAGATTTACTTGCTTGGTCATATCCTCCATCTCGATTAGGAATTTTGGATAGTCTTCAGCGGATAAGCTTTGTTCCTTGCAAAATTGGAACAACTAGCTGATTGCAATCAGTCATGCAAAATCTCTCTAGAACAGTCTTGATATACTTACTCTGACTAAGCCAAAGTTTTCTATTCTTCCTATCCCTGGTTATTTCCATTCCTAGAATATACCTTACTGCACCAAGATCTTTCATTTTGAACTTTGGAGACAATTGAGACTTAAGATCAGAAATCATTAACTTACTATTGCCTATGAACAACATATCATCAACATAGAGAGCAATAATAAGGACTCGATCACTTTCAGCTTTGTAATGCACACAATGATCAAATTTTGATCTTACAAATCACAATGACAAAACAAATGTGTCAAACTTTTTTACTACCACATTCTAGGAAGTTGCTTTAAATCATCTGAGACTTTTCAACTTGCAAACCAATTTTTCTTTACCTTTCTCCACAAAGTGCTTAGAACAGGACATATAAAATTTCTTCTTCAAGATCACCATGAAGAAATGTTGTCTTCATATCCATCTATTCAACCTCTAAGTCATGTGCTGCTACAAGTGACAAAAGAAATTTGATAGATATCAGCTTAGCTACAAGAGAAAAAATTTCCCCATAATCAATTCCCTTTACCTGGGAATAACCCTTCATAACCAACCTTGCCTTATATTTTTCCACACTACCATCCAGACCTATTTTCTTTTTAAATACCCATTTGCAGCCAACAACTTTTCTGCCTTCAGGCAAGGGTACCAAACTCCAAGTATCATTCTTTTCTAATGATGTCATTTCTTCATTCATGGCTTCCAACCAAGAGTTTGAATCAGACATTCTAAATGCCTCTTTCATAGTCCTAGGCTCATCGATGCTAGAAATTAAATCATAGGAACAAGTAGAATCTATCAAAGAGAACCCATACCTATCAAGTTTCTTTCTTTCACAAGTTGTCCTCCTCACTTGCTGAGGCTGAGGTTGTTCTTCTTCTTTAGAACTTTTAGAACTACTTGAGCTATCCTCAACTTCAAAGTACATTTTTAGTTACTTCAATTCCTCTTTATTTGTTGTGGAGGAATTTCAACTACATCCCCTTTTTTTCCTATTAATTTTGTCTCATTTGCGCCTTCCAAAGTAGAAGGCTTCAACTCCGCGAAGAATAACATACGTTGTATAGAGCCTTCTCATGTCGGGGATTCCAAAGCTTGTACATCCTTTTATGCCTTTTCATAACTAATAAAAATACATTTTGACGGCCTTGTTCTCTAATTTTAGATATTTTCTCATTTGGCACATATGCATATGCCTCGGCCAAAAACATGAATATGTCTTAAAGAGAGCTTCTTACCAGACCATATTTTGAAAGGTGTTTTCTCAACAAGAGAATAATTAGGAGAATGGTTTATCAAGTAACATGTTGTAGCAAATGCCTCAGCCCAAAACTTCTCCTCCAAGCTAGCATTGCTCAACATACTTCGTGCTCTTTTGATCACTGTCCTATTGAACCTTTCAGCAACTCCATTTTGCTGTGGAGTATAAGGTGTAGTTTTATGTCTTTTAATTCCATGATCTTTACAGTACCTCTTGAAATCGAAACCGAGGAAGAAAATTCACGCCACTATCCATCCTTAAACATTTTATTTTTCTTCCAATCTAATTTTCTACAAGGTTTTTAAATTTCTTAAACCAACTGAACACTTCTAGTTTACTTTTCAAAAAATAGACAAATTCTCTTCTTGAATAATCATCAATAAATGATATATAGTACCTTGACTTAGACAAAGAAGGAACATTCACTAGACCAAAAATATCAGAATGTATATAATCAAGCAAACTAGAAGATTTGTGAGAATTTGGAGTAAAATGAAACATGGTGTTGTTTTCCATATATACAATGTTCACATAATTCAAATTCAAAGTTACAATCTTCAAGCCCCTCAACCAGGTTTTTATTCTTCAAGGTTTTTAAACCTTTCTCTCCAATGTGGCCTAGCCTGTGATGCTAGAGCATAGTCTTTTTTGCTAGAAATTTAACTTCCATAGATTTTACACAATTAGGAACATTTCCCTCTTTTTCATCCATAGGTAGCTTTATGTGACTTTTTATAGAGACACTATTTCCATTAAACATGTGCATCCGACTTGCTCTGAGGTACCAATTTGAGCACCTTGCTGGAACCATAGAGCCTCTAGTCATCTTGCAGCCATTTCCAGGGAACATGACTTGCACTCCAATATCATTCAACTTACTAACGCAAAGTAGATTTTGAGCCAAACCTGGTATATGCATTACATCATTGATTCCCTTCACTCTTCCATTAGGGAATTGAATTATGACTCTCCCATGGACAACAATTTCCGAAGATGAATCACTTTCCAAATACACCTTTCCACCATCGTATTTTTCATACTTCGTGAACCAGTCTCTATGAGATGTCATGTGGAAAGATGCTCCAGAATCAATCAGCCAGAAATCATCTGATGCTTATGTAGCCAAGGCTGTAATGAAGTCATCTGCATCACTCTGAGAAGAATCATTGTCAGAATTCTTCTTCTTCTTCTTTTTCTCCTCTTTACAATCCTTTTGGACATGACCAGGTTGCCACAATTCTAGCACTTCACCTTGGACTTCTTGCCAGGAGACTTTGATCTCCCTTCTGACTTGGATTTAGACTTCTTGTCCTTCTTCTTTCCTTTTTCTTTTGACCTTCATCTAATTTAGAAGGGCCTCCTTCACCATCTCAAAAGATTTCCTTCTCATCTCTTCTGATAACAAAAAAGCAACATCTTCCATCTAAAACTAGATGTTGTACTCCCAATAGTCATAACCAGGTGATCCCAAGAATCTGGCAAAGAACACAATAATAGCATACAATGATCCTCTTCATCAATCTTCACACCAACATATGTTAACTATGCAATCAACATGTTGAAAGCATTCAAATGATCAGCAATAGATCCTCCCTCCTACATTCTCAAAGCATACAACTTCTTCCTCAAGAACAATTTATTCACCAAAGACTTGCCCTGATAAATTGATGCCAGTCTTTTCCACAAGAAATCGGTCTTTTCTTCATGAGGCATTCGAGGCAAGTGCGCTAAGCAATTATTAGCCCTTTAATTTTCTATCTACAAAGTTGCAATCCTCCTTTGGCTTCATGCACAGCCAGGCTTCGTTCCAGACACAACAATCCAAAGATCACAACCAACCAACAGATCTTCCATTTTAGTTTCCACAACTCAAAATTGCTGCCATTGAATTTCTCAATTTCAATCTTTCCTGACGTGCTTGCCATCTTAACCTATAATTTGAATTACCAAACTTCTGCAAGACTCCTTTGAATGAGAGTTTACACAAAAATTAGCATTGCCCACAAAGGATAGCACAGCTGGCGATTTTCTGATGCCGCTTGTAAAGCTAAGGTCGAAACAGCTCTAGTCAAAGGAAACCTCGAGGAAGAATCGCGGAGGGTGCTTTTAGGGTACCTCAATTATATTCCTGGTGGATACTTCCTAAGAATATGAGGGAAACAAAATATAACATGCACACATGAACACCCGGTTTACATGGAAGCCATGCGGGAAAAACCCACCACCGAGAGAGTCGCTGTATTTATGAAGTAGTAAGAGTTACATATAGAGATCAGACTTATCTTTCTGATGTCAAATTACAACAACATAATCCTTGATCAACCTTGCTATAGAACATTCAAGATTCAATGCTCTCAGAATCGAATTCACTGATTACTCATCGAGTTATTCATCCAACCATCTGTCCAACTATTCATTGAACCAATCACAATCTTTAAACTCTTAGCATATCCATGACACTCATGGTTTGTCGATCTTCCTCTCAGTAACGGCCGCAATAGTCCCACTACTAGTGGTTCCCATTTGGCTTCTCTGATTGGTCAAAGACACACTATGTAGGATGATCTCCCAATCGGTCAAAAGGAATTCACAATGTATTATCGCCAAGAGTCCTAACCATTGGCAAGATATGATACTGAGTTCACAAGTCGCATCGACCTCAAAATTCTCATCGGCGAGACTATCGCCATTCATCAAGAGATCATACTGAAGTTCCAAAGTCACATAGACAAGAGTATTCACATCGACAAGACTTACCGCTATTGCTGAGAGGTAATATCGAATGCTCAGACCTTTCACCAAAGACTTCAGTCACTAGGAGTCTCACTGAAGACACCCATTAACAAACACCAATGTCGGTAGGACTTACCATTTTTGCCAAGAGGTTACAACGAAGATGCCAGCCAGTCAGTGAAACTACATCCATTGGCGAGACAATCAACTATCGCTAAGACTTCATACCGAGGCCTTTGTGCTACTCCGATACTCCAGGTGTATACTATCTATGAGACATACCAACTATCGCTAGTAGTTCTTATCGAAGTGACATGTTACACCAATGACCCAGTCACCAAGAGTCTCCCCGACATCTGCTAGACACCAACCCGTCGCCTAAAGATCTCCACTCAGTAGAGGGTTATAGTGATCATCATGTCACAACGATAGGTCCATTCGGCAAGAATAAAATAAGGTCTCAGCAACCAGAACCTTTTGCAAGGTTCCAAAGCTACTAGTCAGCCAGACAATATGAAGGTCATATCGACTTTTCTCTTCCAGAGGTTTCAGCCTATGAGATTGAGACACATATTTACAAAATTGATTAAATTTCTTCCTTTTACCACATAAACACTTCTTGCTTAGTTTTCTAATTGAATGTCTATGTTGTTGGATGTTGTTGATATGTGGTTGTAATTGACGTCAACACTATTGGCATTAATGTCATTAGAGGTTGTATATGTCAAGGATATTGAGAAAATTGTAATAAAGAAAGTTGCAGGTTATCAAGTTTAGTATGGCCAACATGTTGATGGCTCACTTAGTATGTTGATGATCATAGGTTGTGGATTAAAGGGTTTTTTTTCAAGTATATATAGCTTATCCAAATTAAGTTTTAGAGATCCACATGAAGATTTGATCGAGTTATGAGTATTTGTGTTCTGACAATTTTTTTGTTGCTTCAGTTTATGTTCCTGAATGAAGATGATGCAATTCTAGTAATGTGAAGTTTTGTGGATGCTTCTCTTGTGATTCATGAGGCTTTTGGATGTTTCTAGATCATGCTCTATCTTTTTTGCATGTTTGCATTGATTGGTGTGCTCACGGTGTGTTTATGTTTGTAATGTTCTTGGCCGACATGGTGATTGTAGTGTGTTGTGGAACTTCAAGGAATAATTGTTGAAGGTGTTTCATATTTGAGGATATTATTTTGGGTCCTCACTATGTTGTCTCCAGCTTTGGTTGATTCGCATTGCTAATTATTTATGTTTTGGGCCAAAATTTTGTATTCATTTATTATTTTATTGAAGTTGACATGTAGATGATCTTATTCTTGGTTGCAGATATATATGAGTGATTGTTTTATCATTTGAAGAAGTATGTGAGTGAATTGTGAAGCAAAGTGTGTGAGTCCTGTGTTCGAACAAATTTCTAATCATTCAAAGGTAGAAGTTAAGTGTGAAGAAGAGTGAGGAAAGTTTATGTGCTTAGCTAGAAATGTAATTAGGCATGAGCAGATGTTATTTTCTCAGTTCAATCTTGTGGATCTAATCCAAATATTTTTGTAAGATAGCGAGTCTTCCTTGGGAAGTAATCCTTGTTGTAATTGAGCAGTCAACTCTAGGCAGTGTGCATGAATGCATTGCATTCCCCATTTATTCCTTATACTTTTAATAAGGTATAATCTTGCAGACTAACCTCCACTGTGGTTTTTCCCCTAACAAGGTTTCCACATAAAAATCTTGGTGTTATGTGTGTTTCTAATGTGTTGATGATTTATACTTTCATGGTTATTAAATAGATCTAAGAATAAGTTTAATAAGTTAGAATTTCTAAGACAACTGATTCACCCTCTCACCTCTCAGTTGTCTTCCTTTGTGTTGCCAACAATTGGTATCAAAGCAGGTTTGTTGGAATAATTTTAATAGCTTGAGGTGATCTAGGATGGTGACATATAAGAAGTATAGTTTGAGATTTGATGGAAAAAATTATGCTTTGTGAAATACTCAAATGGAGTGTCATCTGAGATGCATTCGTGAATCCTACTGGAACATTACAAATAATAGGTATATCATTCCACATATAATGGTCCTTCTACTTATGCTAAGATCAAAGATAGAGTACAATATCAGGGCTAAAGAAGCATTGTTGAGTGCTCTGACCGATTCTAAGATGACAAATGTAATGGATTTGAAGACTGCTTATGAGATATGGAAAAAGTTAGAAAATTTGTATGAAGGTGGTGCACATGTGAATATTGCTAAGCTTCAAAGTCTAAAAGGGAAATAAGAAACATTGAAGATGGGTGAAGATGAAAACATTACTGCTTTCATGCACAGAGTGAATGAGCTTGTGTGTAATATTAGATGTGCTGGTGGAACATGTTGGAAATATATGCCTCAATCATCACAAGCTGTAACCTCTACTGGAGCAAAGTTGGTATGACATCTATCATGTCTGGCTGACTAGAAGCTTTGATACATTGTGATTTGTACAAGTCGTTGTGACCTAGCTTCTATCTCACCGAACGTTCCTATCACTGTGACATAGAGCAATCATTGGAACCTCTTGCCGCCCGTGCATATATTTGACTGATAGGACATTCTATTGCATATCGGAATAACCTATGGTGGCTGGGTGAGAAGTCTTATCAAGATATTAAAGTCTCGCCGACAGTATGTTACATGTTGTGGTTTTCGACGTATCCTATATGCTATCGGTAAGAAGTCTTACCAATGTGCAAATGTCTCACCAATGGACATTCAAGTGTTGGCTGTCGGGGTAACCCAAATGGTCTCAGGAAGAAGTCCTAGTGAACGATGAAGGTCTCACCGACAGGAACACATATAGAGTCCTCGCAGTAACATAAAAGATCTCGGTGTGAGGTCTTAGCGATGGGAAAAGGTCTTGCCGAATAGTTGTATGCCTTTGGTGTAACTTAAGAGCTCGGTGAAACCTTTGGCGAAAGACAAATGTCTTGGTGACTATCGTTTGGCACTCAGTATGATTTGGGAGTATTCATAGTAATGTCTCAGCGATATGGATTCCTTGCCGAATGTTGAATGTTTCGGTATAACCTTAATGACTTGGTAAGTACTCTCAGCGAAGGATGATAGTCTTGGCGACTGCTGATGGCTTTGATGTAACTTTATGTATCTCAATGAAACCTCTTAGCGAGTGGTAATTCTTGTCGATAGGAATGTTGAGATCACTATGGCTTTGAATATTGGTATGTGGTCTCACTGAAGAGCGATAGTCTTGCCGAATGGAAAACTCACATCTATGTGACTTGTGGAGCTTCGGTATGACATCTCAGTGAAAGCAATATGTCTTGGTGACATGGCAAAGGTTGAGCGATGGCTATCAGGACTCAATGTAACATCCTGTCGACTATTGGAACTCTTGGTGATATCGATATGAAGTCTTTGGGCATCAGGGAGACACTTCTTGTGTCTCACCGACATGTCGATACAGTGTGAAGTCATTTGACCGAGTGAGACTATCCTATGTGGTTCGTTGTCGACCAATAGAAGAAGCCGAATGGGAACCATAGGAAGGCAATCTATTATGATAGTTCTATGAGGAAGTTCAACATACAAGGAACACCATGAATATAGTTTGCAGTTGTAGATGCTCAGAGGTTAGATGGTTGGTTTGATCAACAGGTGTGTGAACAGTTTGAATTGTATCAGAGTGATTTCTATTTTGTATAGATTGTAACGTGATGGTTCCTGTACAAGTTTGATCATAGTGAAATTTTTTGTAATATGACATTAGAAAGATAAGTCAAAACATTTGTATGTAATTTCATTACTGTAATACAAAGTGATTTCTCCTGGTGTGCTGGGTTTTTCTCCCATAAGGGTTTTCCCACGTAAATCTGGTGTTCATCTGTGTTTGTCTAATTCTCTATTTCTAATATTTAGTTCAAAGTGCATCTTAATTTGACTGTAATTGAAAAATTAAAAGTGTATCTAAATTCTTCTCTAAGGTATTGACGTTAGGAGTGTTTTCTCCACATCTAGCTTTCCCTACAATTGGTATCAGATCCTGGCCAGTTGTGTTATCCTTGTGGGTACGTTGGATTTTTTGTGTCGATTCTGTTCAGTGGGAGTCCTATAGAAGTTTGTCAATTTCTAATTACAGATTGAGATGGCTAGCACATCAGGAAAGATTGAAATAGAGAAGTTCAATGGCAGTAATTTTGAGTTGTGGAAACTCAAAATGGAGGATCTCTTGGTGGATCGTGATCTTTGGATTGTTGTGTCTGGAGTGAAACCTATAAGAATGAAGCAAGAGGATTGGGACCTAGTAGATAGAAAGTCTAAGGGGATGATAAGGCTCTATTTGGAAGACTTCATTCTTCTCAATGTGCATGAAGAGAAGACTGCCTCTTTCTTGTGGAAGAGACTTGCATCTATTTATCAGGGGAAGTCTTTGGTGAATAAGTTGTTCATGAGGAAGAAGTTGTACTCTTTGAGAATGTAGGAAGGAGGGTCTATAGCTGATCATTTGAATGCATTTAACATGTTGTTTACACAGTTAACATCTGTTGGTGTAAAAGGCTGAAAGAAGAGATCGTTGTATGCTGTATTATTATTTCTTTGCCCGGACTATTAGGATGCATCGGTGATGGCTATTGGGAGTACAACATCCAGTTTCAAGATGGAAGATGTTGTTGGTTCTTTTTGTTGTAGAAATGAAGGAAATCTTTTTGAGATAGCAAAAGGAGGCCCTTGCTATTAGAGGAAGTCAAAAGAAAAGGAGAAAGAAAGAAAAGGACAAGAAGTCTAAAATCCCGAAATAAGAAGGGAGATCAAAGTCTCCTGGCAAGAAGTCAAAGGTGAAGTGTTGGAACTGTGGGAAACCTGGTCATGTCCGAAGGGATTGCAAGGAGGAGAAAAAGAAGAAGAAGAACTCTTCTGGAAATGACTCTTCTCGCCAGTGATCAGGACCTTCATTGCAGCCCAGCGAAGCTACGACCATCGGATGATGTGGATGGTGATTCTAGAGCATCTTCCATGACATCTCATAGAGACTGGTTCACAAAGTATGAAGAATACAATGGTGGAAAGGTGTACTTGGCAAGTGATTCAACCTTGCAGATAGTTGGTCGTGGAAGAGTCAGAATCCAATTTTGTGATGGTAGAGTAAAGGGAATTAATGATGTTATGCACATACCAGGTCTGGCTCAAAATCTACTATCTGTTAGTAAGCTAAATGATATTGGAGTACAAGTCATTTTCTCTTGGAATGGCTACAAGATGACTAGAGGTTCAATGGTGCTAGGTAGATGTGTTCGAATTGGTACCCTGTACAAGTTGGATGCACAGGTTGTTCAATGTAACAGTGTCTGTGTAAAGTCACAGAAAGCTACATATGGAGGTAAAGAGGGAAATGTCCCTAATTATGTAAACTCTATGGAAGTAAAACTTCGAGTAGAGAAGACTATGCTTTGGCATCATAGGCTAAGCCACATTGGAGAGAAAGGTTTAAAACAGCGAAGAACAAAACGATTGATGGGCTTTGAAGATTGTAATCTTGAATTTGAATTTTTGTGAACAATATATATATGGTAAACAACACTGTGTTTCATTCTACTCCAGTCCTCACAAATCTTCTGGTTTACTTGATTACATACATTCTGATGTTTTTGGTCTAGTAAATGTTCTTTCTTTGTCTAAATCAATATATTATGTATCATTCATTGATGATTATTCAAGAAAGAGCATTTGTTTATTTTTGAAAATAAATTAGAAGTATTGGTGGGTTTAAAGAATTTAATAACCTTGTTGAAAATTCCAGACTAGTAGAAAAATAAAATGTTTAGGGTGATAATGGCTGATTGAATTTTGTTCTTCTGAGTTTGAAAGATACTATAAGAACCATGGGATTAAAGACATAAGACTACCTTATACTCCCACGGCCAAATGGAGTTGAGAAAGGTTCAATAGAGGGCGGTGATGGAGATAGCACGAAATTGTAACAGTAGTGCTGGCTTGGAGGAGGAGAGATTGGAGCTAAGGTTGCTTGCTTATCTTGCATGTTACTGGTAATCATTCTTAAAATTCTGCTCTTTTTAGGGGAAAACACCTTTGGAAGCATGGTTTAGTAAGAAGCCCTCTTTAAGACATATTCGTGTTTCTGGCTGTGAAGCATATGCTCATGTGTTAGATGTGAAAAGATCTAAATTGGAGAATAAGGCTATCAAATGTATTTTTATTAGCTATAGTGTTGTCATAAAAGGATGCAAGCTTTTGAATCCTGATACAGAGAAGGTTGTATACAACAAAAGTGTAATCTTTTGTGAGCTAAAACCTTCCACTTTGGATCTATAGTCAGAGAGAAGGTCAAAAAACAATAAGGATATAGCTATAATTCCTCCTACACCAAAGAAAGAGGAATTGAAAATTCAAAATGTACCTAAAACCTAGGAGAGCTCAAGCGATTCACGAAGTTACGAAAGAAGAAAGAACTTTAGTCTCGACAAATGAAAGGAGGTCAACCCGTGAAAGAAAACAACCAGATAGGTGTGGGTTCTCTTTGATTGATTCTACTTGTACCTATGCTTTAATTTCTAGCACTGATGAGCCTAGGACTGTAAAGGAGGCATTTAAAATGTCTAATTCAGACTCTTGGTTGGAAACCATGAATGAAGAAATGGCATCATTAGAGAAGAATGAAACTTGGAGTTTGGTGCCTTATAACACAAAAGCGGAAAAGTTGTGTAGACTACAAATGGGTATTTAAAAAGAAGATTGATACGGATGGCGGTGTAGAGAAAAGTACAAAACGAATTAGTTGCAAAGGAGTTGGTTATTCAGTGGGAATTTATTATGGAGAAATATTTTCCCTTGTAGCTAAGCTGACATCTATTAGATTTCTTTTGTCACTTGCAGCAGCATATGACTTAGAAATTGAACAGATGGATGTGAAGACAGTGTTTCTTCATAGTGATCTTGAAGAAAATCTATATCCCGACTATAGCACTTTGTTAAGAAAAAGGTAAAAGAAGCCGGTTACAAATTAAAAAGAAGTTTGTGTATAGGTTAAAAGCGATCCTGCCTAGAATGTGGTACCAGAAATTTGATACTTTTGTTTTGTCTTTGGGATTTGTGAGATCAAAATCTAATCATTGTGTTTTATTATAAAATGAAGAAGTAGTCAGAAGAATTACTTATTATTGCTCTCTATGTTGATATTTTGTTCATAGGCAATAGTAGCTAATGATTTCTAATCTTAAGTCTCGGTTTTACGCTAAGTTAAAGTAAGAATCTTGGTGCAACAAGGTATATTAAGGGATGGAATAACCGAGGATGAGGAATAGTAGAAAACAAGCTCAGTCAAAGTAAGTATATCCAAGAGCTGTTCTAAGAAGAGATTTTGCATGAATGTTACCAGTTAATTTTACATTCCAGTCTTGCAAGAAACGAAGCTATCATTGAAGCTGTCCAAAATCTCCCTCACGAGATGGAAGGGACATGACCAGTGTACCCTATGTATGCTAGTGTAGTAAGTAGTCTGCTTATGTATGCAATGGGTACGCATTACAAGGGCTAGACATTTTGGGAGTACTTAGTCGATTTATGGCTAATCCAGGAAGAATGCATTGGGATGTTGTGAAGGGAGTGTTTAGATATTTGAAGGGAACTTCAGATTTTTCTTTGTGTTATCATGGGAATTCGATTGAATTACAGAGGAATCTCAAAATTCATGGATATGTAGATTCTAATTGGGCAGGGACATTGATGGTAGGAGGAGTCCACGGTGGATACATTCTCTAAAGTAAATGGTGGTGCAGTGAGTTGGATGAGTAAGCGGCAGGCTGTAGTTGCTTTGTCCACTACAAAGGCTAAATACATGGCAGCTACTCATGCTTGTAAAGAAGTAGTTTGGTTAAAACGTTTGTGTTCTAACATTGGTTTTGATGCAGGACAAATAACTATTTTTGTGATAGTTAGAGTGTAATTTTTCTGGCAAAGAATCCTACTTTCCATGCGAGGGCCAGGAAACATATAGGCGTCTGATTACCACTTTGTATGAGATATGGTGGAGGATGGAAAGGTCAGTTTGGAAAAGATTGATACTCTAAAGAATGTTGCAGATTCATTGACGAAGCCAGTGAGCACATAAAAGTTTAGGTGGTGTGCCAGTTCAATTGGCCTTAGTGCCCATGATTTTCAATAAGTTTTATTGTGCTGGAGGTGCAGTGTGATCTTCATCAAGTGGGAGGGTGTTGGAAATATAATACTCAATCATCATGGTGTAACCTCTCCGGTATGACATCTATCATGTCACGGCCAACTATTAGCTTTGATACATTTAATGATTTCCTACAGTTGTTGTGACCTAGCTTCTATCTCACGAGCGTTCATGTTAACGTGACATAGGCATTGTTGGAACCCTCTTGCATACATGGATATATCACGCGATAAGGCCATTCTATCACATATCGAGACCAGCCTAAATTGTTTCGACGAAGTCAATGAGATATTAAACTCTATGCTTGTTATGTTACATATTATTTGTAGTTTTGGCGTATCATATATTCTATGGTAAGAAGTCTCTTACCAATGTGCAATGTCTCACTAATGGAGGTTCAAGCGTTATGTCGGGGTAACTTAAATGGTCTCGAGAAGAAGTCCTAGCGAATGATGAGAGAAGGTCTACGCTGGCAGAATATATATGGAGTCCTCACGGTAACTTATAAAAGATCTCGGTGTAGTCTGCGTGACCGACGAGACAGCACTTTCAAAACAATTCATATTTTGCTTGGAGTACTTGGCAGGCTGGGTGAAACTTTGTGAAAGGCGGTGTGGCGGCGACGTGGTTTGGTGCTCGGTATGATTTGGGAGTATTCGGAGTAACGTCTCAATGATATGAATGTCTTTTCAAATGTTGAATGTTTCAGTATAACCTTAATGACTCGATAAGTACTCTTAGCAAAGGATGATAGTCTTGGCAATTGCTGATGGCTTTAGTGTAACTTTATGTATCTCGATGAAACCTCTTGGTGAGTGGTAAGTCTTGCCAATAGGAATGTTGAGATCATTGTGACTTTGAATATCAGTATGTGGTCTCACTGAAGAGCGACAGTCTTGCCGAATGGAAAAATCACGTCTATGTGACTTGTGGAGCTTTGGTATGACATCTCAACGAAAGCGATATGTCTTGGCGACATGGCGAAAAGCTGAGTGATGGCTATCAGGACTCGATGTAACATCCTGCCAACTATTGGAACTCTTAGTGATATTGATATGAAGTCTTTGGGCATCGGGGAGACACTTCTTGTGTCTCACCGACATGCCGATACAGTGTGAAGTTGTTTGACAGAGTGAGACTATCCTATGTGGCTTGTTGTCAACCAATAGGAGAAGCTGAATGGGAACTGTTGGAAGGCAATCTGTTGTGACAGTTCTGTGAGGAAGTTCAATAGATAGGGAATGCCATGAATATAGTTTGTAGTTGCAGATGCTCAGAGGTTAGATGGTTAGTTCGATCAACAGGTGTGTGAATAGTTCGAATTGTATCAGAGTGATTTCTATTCTGTATAGATTGTAACATGATGGTTCTTGTACAAGTTTGATCATAGTGAAAGCTGTTGTAATATGACATCAGAAAGATAAGTCAGAAAATTTGTATGTAATTTCATTATTGTAATACAAAGTGATTTCTCTTGGTGTGGTGGGTTTTTCTCCCGTAAGGTTTTTCCCACGTAAATTTGGTGTTCATCTATGTTTGTCTAATTCTCTGTTTCTGATATTTAGTTCAATGTGCATCTTAATTTGACTGTAATTGAAAAATTAAAAGTGTATATGCATTCTTCCCTAAGGTATTAATGTTAGGAGAGTTGTTTCCACATCTAGCTTTCCTTACAGAACATTGGAAGAATCAGATATTGTTGCTAAAGTGCTTAGATCCTTTCCTTCTGCATACAAACACAAAGTTACTACTATTGAAGAGAGTCAGACTGTGACAAATGTAAATAGAGACATCTTGATTGGTAAGCTTACTTCTTTTGAGTTAAGTGAGTTTGGTGATGCTCTTCCTAAGATAAAATCTACATTCAAAGCTACTACCATCAGAAGGGATAAGTAGAGATATGATCTGGGTGACAGTTCTTCTAGAAATGTGTTCAAGTATGAGGAAGAAATGAGAGAGATTGAAGAAGAAGAGAGAAAGCTAGATGAGCTTGAAGCACTTCTTGTCAAGAGAGTACCTAGAGGAGAAGGTAATTATAAAGGGAAATTTCCTCTTAAATTTTTTTCTTGCAATAAGATAGGTCATTTTGCCTCAAGGTGTCCAAAAAGAGTTCCTAAGCCAAGACCTAACAAGCCTAGATTCCAAAGAAAATGTTATTATGTTGCTGATGAAGGTGTGACAGATGATGAATCTGATAAAAGAAATGCAAGTGAAGATGAATGGGTATTTATTGCTATCAAGGAAAATGAACTGGTACCTACTGTATCTGCTAGTTGCATGAATGTGGAGAAAGCTCTAGCTACTAGAATTGAAGAAAAGGATGAATGGGTAATTGATAGTGGCTACTCTCATCACATGACAGGTGATAAAAGTAAATTTGTGAGTCTGGAAAAGTATGATGGTAGTGTTGTAAGATTTGGCGATGATAAAGTTGGTGTAATCTGTGGTAGAGGATCCATTTCTCTTATTGGTAAGAATAATACTGATGATGTTTTATATGTTGAAGGTTTGAAGCATAATCTTTTAAGTGTTGGACAAATGGTTGAAAAGGGATACAATCTTCAATTCAAGGATGGAAAGTGTAGAATATTGGGGAGTTTCAAAAATGTGATTGCATTAGGCATAAAAAAAAAGGTAATATCTTTCACCTGAATGCTACTAGTAAAAGTTGTCTAATTGCTCAAGTTGATGAAAGTTGGTTGTGGCATAGGAGATTGTGTCATGCAAACTTTGACAATATATCAAGATAAGTTATACTTAGGCTGTGAGAGATCTTCCTAAGTTGGTAAAGCCTACTAATACCATATGCAAGGAATTTTAGTTGGGGGAGCAAACTAGAGTTTCGATTAAGATCAAATAGCATTGTTCAAATGAAGTATTGGAGCTTGTGCATACTGATTTTTGTGGTCCTTCTAGAGTCAGAAGTTTACAAAGAGACGGGTATTTCATGTTACTCATTGATGATTATTCTAGATTGATGTGGGTTGCTTTCTTAAGAGAGAAATTTGAAGCGCTAGATAAATTCAATTTTTTTAAGGCTAAGGTTGAGACAAACAAGTCTGAAGATTAAATGTATGAGATTAGATAGAGGCGGTGAATTCATTTTTGGCGAGTTTAATTCTTTTTGTGAAGAACAAGGTATAAAGAGACAATTATTTGCCCCAAAGACCCTTCAACAAAATGGAGTTGTGGAAAGGAAGAATAGGATAATTCTAGATGCTACTAGTGCTGTGATGCTTGAAGGAAATGTCCCTCATATCAACTAGAGAGAAGTTGTGAGTACTATTGTTTACACTCTCAATTAGGTACATATCAAAGGTGATATCGGTAAGACCCATTATGAACTATGGTTTGGTCATAAACTTATTGTTAGATACTTCAAAATTTTTGGGATTAAATGTTATATCAAAAGAGATGAAGATATAGGAAAGTTTGATGCTAGGAGTGATGAAGTATCTTTCTTGGTTATTCCACTAAAAGTAAATCCTAGTGGTGCTTCAACAAGAGATTGAGGAAAGTAGTTGAAAGTGCTAATGTCAAGGTCAATGAAGACATGGTTAGACCATCTAGAACCTATGGATATGATTCAGATGATCAAAATGTCGATTCAATTCAGACTCAGAATCAAGTGCAAATCATTTAGGTGAATCAAGAGTATTGAATTGAGAACACAAGAACCTGAAGTTCAAGAACTCCCAAGACTCCAAGGTATGTAAGACTGAATCATTTAGAAGATCATATTATAGGTGATAAGAACAAACGTGTTCAAACTAGGAGAAGAATTGTAGAAGAATACTATTTGATTTCAAAGACTAAGCCTAGTAGTGTCAATGAAGCATGCAAATATGAACATTGGATGGAAGCAGTGAAAGAAGAACTACTACAAATTTTGAAGAATTATACATGGATTCTTGTTCATAGACCTAAGGAAAAAAATGTAATTGGAACAAAATGGATCTTTTGGAACAAATTGAATGAGCAAGGTGAAGTTTTTAGAAACAAAGCAAGACTAGTATGTAAAGGATATTCACAAATGGAAGGAATTGAATTTGAAGTAACTTTTTCTCCTATTGCTAGGATTAAAATTGTGAGATTATTTCTTGCTTATGTTGCTTAAAAAAAATTCAAGGTTTATCAGATGGATGTCAAGTCAGCTTTTCCAAATGGTGAACTAGAAGAAGTGTATATTGAGCAACCTGATGGATTTCAATTGACTAATTAGGGATATATGGTTTCTCAGTTAAAGAAAGAATTGTATGGACTTAATCAAGCCCCAAGAGCATGGTATGCTAGATTGGATAAGTATTTGTTGAAACTTTGATTTAATAAAGGTACTGATGATAGTAATCTGTATTTCAAGATTGATCATGATAAAGGTTTGATTATTGAAGTCTATGTTGATGATATCATTTTTGGAGGAGATGATAGTTTGTGCATGAAGTTTTCTGATGAGATGCAAAATGAGTTTGAGATGTCTATGATTGGAGAAATGAAATTATTTTTGGGATTACAAATTACTCATCTAGACAAATGGATTTTTATATCTCAGTCCAAGTATGTGAAAGAATTGCTAAAGAATGTTGGCATGGAAGATTCAAGGCTAGTTGCTACACCTATGGTGACCAGATGTAAGTTGACTCAAGGTGATGATTCTCTAAAATCAAGCCATAATAGATACAAATCCATGATTGGTGGATTGCTTTATTTGACTCAAACTAGACCTAATATCTGAATGTTGTATGTATTATTGCAAGATTTCAAGCTGATCCTAAGGAATCTCATGTGACTCTTGTGATGAGGATTTTTAGATACTTGAAGGGGACAATTGATTTTGTCTTATGGTATCCTAAAGAAGATTCCTCTACTTTAAGTGCTTTTACTGATGTTGATTGGGCATGAGATGTGAATGACATAAAGAGTACCAATGGTGGTGCATTTTTCTTGGGAAAGAAGTTGATTTCATTGTTAAGTAGGAAGCAAAATGCCATTTCTTTATCTACTACAGAGGCAGAATACATTGTTACTACTAACAATTGTACGCAAGCATTGTGAATGAAGTAGATGTTGAAAGATATCAGAGTTGTGTATGATGAACCTATTGC
Organism: Sequoia sempervirens; assembly: GCA_007258455.2. Lineage (NCBI taxonomy): Eukaryota > Viridiplantae > Streptophyta > Pinopsida > Cupressales > Cupressaceae > Sequoia > Sequoia sempervirens. The sequence continues at coordinate 116,506 of VDFB02278967.1, forward strand.
TATATTCTGTGATAATTCAAGTGAAATTATCATTTCTAAGAATCTGGTACTGCATTAAAAAACCAAGCATATATCTATCAAGTTTCACTTTTGGAGTGAGAAGGTGAGTGAAAACAAAGTCAAACTAGAGTATGTGCCTACTAAGGAATAGATTGCAGAAATATTTACTAAGCCTTTTCCTAAGGATACTTTTGAGTATCTCAGAGGGAAGCTAGGGGTGATTACCCCTCCTAATCAGAACTAAGATGCAATTCATTGCATCAGTCCATGCATTTCATAGTCACATCTTGATCCAGATTGATGTTGTGGTGGCTGCTACTTAGGGGGAGTAGTTAAATGTTTAGAAATGTGGTTCAAAGCTTTTGTGAGAAAGATAATGCTTATATTTGTCATTTATGTAAAATGGGGAGAAGAGTCATGTGAAAAAATTTGTGGGGAGAAGAGTCATGTGAAAGAATTGGGGAGAAGAGTCAAAACCTAAGGGGGAGAAAAAGTGCTAAGAGAAAGTTGGGTTGATTGGTGTTTTTCACATAATGTGTTGCCATCAATTCCAAAGAGGGTGATTGTTGGATGTTGGAGATATGTGGTTGCCATTGATGTTAGCACTATTGGCATTAATGTCATTAGAGGTTGTATATGTCGAGGATATTGAGAAAATTGTAATAAAGAAAGTTGTAGGTTGTCAAGTTCAGTATGGCCAACATGTTGATGGCTCACTCAGTATATTGATGATCATAGGTTGTGGATTAAAGGGTTTTTTTTCAAGTATATCTAGCTTATCCACATTAACTTTCATAGATCCGCATGAAGATTTGATCGAGTTATGAGTATCTATGTTCTAATAGTTCTTTTGTTGCTTTTGTTTGTGTTCCTGAATGAAGATGATGTGATTATAGTAATGTGAAGTGTTGTGGATGCTTCTTTGGTTATTCATGATACTTGTGGATGTTTCTAGATCATGCTCTATCTTTGTTACACATCTGCATTGATTAGTGTGCTCACAATTGGAGATTTTCTCTTGTGTGTTCATGTTTTTCATGTTCTTGGCCGAGGGGGTGATTGTAGCGTGTTGTGGATATTTGAGGAATAATTTTTGAGGGTTTTTTTTGTTTGAGGATATTATGTTGCGTCCTCACTATGTTGTGGAAAACTTTGGTTGATTCAAATTGCTAATTATTTATGTTATGGGCCAATAGTTTGTATTCGTTTTTAATTTTATTGAAGCTGACATGTAGATGATGTTATTCTTGGTTGCAGATATATATGAGTGATTATTTTATCATTTGAAGAAGTATGTGAGTGAATTGTGAAGCGAAGTGTGTGAGCCCTGTGTGCGAACAAAGTTCTAATCATTCAAAGGTACAAATTAAGTGTGAAGAAGAGTGAGAAGAGTTTATGTACTTAACCAAAACTGTAATCAGAAATGAGCAGATGCTATTTTCTCATTTCAATCTTGTGGATGTAATCCAAATATTTTTGTAAGATAGTGATTCTTCCTTGGGAAGTAAGCCTTGTTTTAATTGAGCAGTGAGCTCTAGGTGGTGTGCCCGAATGCATGTGCATTCCCCATTTATTCTTTATACTTTTAACAAGGTATAATCTTGTGGACTAACCTCCACCATGGTTTTTTTCCTAACAAGGTTTTCACATAAAAATCTTTGTGTTATGTGTGTTTTTGATGTGTTGATGATTTATACTTTCATGGTTATTAATCAG
>VDFB02278968.1:0-67495 GCA_007258455.2 Sequoia sempervirens
TCCATGTAATATTCAAATGGATATGTAAATATAACATGCACTTAAACCTAAAAAAGTGTGTCTTTGGCATAGATAGTGGTAAAATTTTGGGTTTTATCATATCTCACAGAGGCATTGAAGTGGATACTAATAAAATTGATGAAATTAAATTAACATGCCACCTCCTAAGAATATTTCTCAATTACACACATTACAAGGTTAGATTCAAGCTGTCCATCATTTTGTTGCATCTTTGGCTGATCGGACAATTCCTTTCACACATCTCCTAAAAAAAGATATCCATTTTGAATGGGATGAGGATTGTAAATAGGATTTTGAGAGTCTCAAGAAATATCTAGCTACTCCACCTATTTTACAACCCGTTGTGCCACATAGACCATTTATTTTATACATCGCCGCATCAACCCATGCTCTTGTAGCATTGTTGGCTCAAAATGATGATAATGGTAAAGAGCACCCCATCTATTACATTAGCTACACTTTAATTAATTATGAAACATGATATTCACCAGTTGAAAAAAAATGTTTGGCTCTTGTATTCTCTACTAGTAAGTTGTGACATTATTTGCTAAATGCTAAAATACAAGTTGTCACAAAATTTGATCCCCTCAAGTATCCCTTCAATAAAACTGATCTTTCAAGACATTTAGCTAAGTGGGTAATGTTGTTAACATAGTTTGATCTTAAATTTGTTTCACACAAAGAAATTAAATGCCAAGCCTTAACCGATCACTTAGCTGATGCTCCTCCTTTTGCTTCACCTAGTTTTGATTCCTTCCTTAATGATCATGTCTTAACTACTGACATTAAACCATGGGAGCTATTTTTCGATGGATCTAAGTGTCGAATAGGTTTTGGTGTTGGGGTGATACTCATCCCACCTAATGGTAAGCCTATTCCCTTATCTTATCAATTAAATTTCCTATGTACAAATAATACAACTGAGTATGAGGTTTTGATCATAGGATTGAAAGTTGCTTTATCTTTACATGCTAAACATATTAAGATCATTGGTGATTCACAATTATTCATAAAACAAATCAATGGCACATATCAACCTATACATTAAAAGTTGTTGAAATACAAAGATCTTATCATGAAAATATTAGAAAATTTTGATTCATTCACCATTTATAACATTCCACAGAAAGATAATCGACATGTGGATGCAATGACGAGTGTTGTTTCTCTAATCTCCCCACATGATTCTTCCATAGATTTCACTTTTGTTATTCATTCCATTATGAAACCATCGATCAATACTCCGATAGAAAATATTTTGACAATAACTCAAGATGATTCATGTGATTGGTATGATACAATATATAATTATTTGAAAGATAGTACCATTCCTGAACCTACAATGACAAATACCAGAAAGTGCTTATGAAATCTTGCAACTATATATGTAATCGTAACTAATGCATTGTATAGAAGATTATTTAATGGTCTCCTATTGCGATGTCTTAGAGATTCTGAAATCTTTTTCATGCTAGAGTAGGCTCATGTTGGTGCCTATGGTGGTCATTTTGGAGGTCATTCATTAGTGAAAAAGCTTCTTCGTATGGGTTATTATTGGAGACACATGGAGAGAGATTTTTTTAATTATGTAAAAAAGTGTCACAAATGCTAAGAGCATAACAATTTGATTCATACTCCTGCCACTGAACTTCATGCCAATGTTCCCATTTGGCCATTTTCAATATGGGGGTTGGATCTAATTGGAAAAATTTCACCACCTTCTTCTACTAGACTATGTTTCTCATCACTGCAACAAACTATTTCACGAAGTGGGTGGAAGCCATTCCTCTTCATTCTACAACTACTGAAGTAATTTGTCGATTCATCTTGGATCACATAATTATTCGCTTTGGACTCCCTTCTAAAATTGTTTTAGATAATGGAACTCCCTTTAAGAATAATGAAGTCCAAACATTCCTTGAAAAATTCAACATTCAACATTATTTTTCAACACCATATTATCCTTAATCTAACAAACAAGCTGAAAATACTAATAAACTCCTCAAACAAATCCTAAAGAAAAATGTCACCAAAAATCATAAAGATTGGCATACGTAACTATATTATGCACTTTTGGCTCATTGAACTAGTGTGCACTCCTCAATAGGACATACCCCTTATAGCCTTGTTTATGGTACTGATGTGATTATTCCCTTGGAGTTAGAAATTCTTACTTTGCAAGTTTCTCTCCAAGATATCTTTGATGAAGAAACTTATAAAGATCAATGATTACATCAACTTGAGATGCTTGATGAACAACACATTAACACTCTCGAATAGGGTATGTGTAGGATCATGATGGGCCAAAAAGTGGCAATATTATGGGTATTTGTAGGGTATGTGGCTGATGACCTTTTTTTAACCCAAAATTGATGAAACGAAAAGGGTTTTTAGAGGAGATTCTCAACTTTCCACCAATATAAATTATGCTTTAATTTTAATTTAATAAATAATCATTATTCATTTTCTATTAGAATTATGACTAAAGTCCTAATCAATAGGTTGATTGAAAAACATCTATAGCTTTCAAACGGTATCACATTTTTTGAATCTAAAACATGTGCCACATTCTATGCTTCACATACTATAGGATTAAAAAAAGAAAAAATAAATTTCATGAAGTTTTGACCAAGAGTTAAGGTGAATTAGGACATATGATTTTATATTTTTTTAAAAGTTGTAATAAAATTCATAATTAATTATTTACTTGGAAAAAAAATACAAAAAATATGCATCACATCGAGGAATGAGTCCTCTACTTATATCTAAAATCTTATAAAAAAATATTATCATTTTATTGTGGTTAGGGTGGTCAGACAGACACCTTTTTTTTCCCTGAAATTGAAGTACCACTGCATTGAAATTTCAAATTTTCACGAAATAGATTTTTTTTTTTTTTAAATAAACCTAGTAGTTTAGAAACTACATTCAATTTTCTACAAATTTTATTCTTACATATTTTTGAAATAATATAGATAAGTTATTCAAATTTTTACGTCAAGTTGCCTAACACTGATTTTTCTTAATTTTTTGCCACTTAAGGGCCTATTTTTTCCATGATGATCCTGCACATACCCAACATCTGCAAGCTCATATCAAACAGTTACAACGCAAGCATAATATTCATGTCATCCCTCAATCATTTTCTAAGGGTGATTTTGTTCTTATTGAAAACCAATGAATTGTTAGTGTTGATAACCAAGATAAAGATAAGTTCAGTCCTAATTGGTTGGGAACATACATAGTTGATACCAGTTATGGGTCTAGTTCTTATCTCTTAATGCAACTTTATGGAACACCCCTTAGAGAACCTATTAATGTCACGCATTTGTGTCGGTATTATCTTTAACCCCCTTATGAATAGTATGATTGATATAGTAGTGTTGTTTAAAGTTATTTAATATAGCTTTCAAATTTCTTTGTTCCTGACACCTAGCTTTGTGTTTTTCTTGAACACTAAGGTAATTATTTACTTTATATTTCATACTATTCATAATCCTCTTGTGTTAAATTAGATCCTTCTTGTTGTATTTAATTTAACATATTATGTTCTTATCACAAATATTGTATCTATGCTAAAACTGAAATATGTTTTACATTAGATCGCATTATTCCTGCTAAATCATGAATTTATTAATTACATACTTTTACTCAAAGGTATTTAATTAATCACATTGTATTTAAAAAAACAATCAAAATTTTGCATGTCTATATATTTCTCATTGTTTAAAATATATACATCATCACATCATATAACAAGATAATCATGGTTTATGAGAGTTGGACCTCTTGGGCTCTAGCACTCATGATCCTGTCCCCGAATGTCATGAGACAGATGTGTGTGATCGTGATCATGAACTGCCAACTCTAAGTGCGTACTCCAAACCATGTGCTCATCCAAGGGCTACAAGATGCTCCTCTACCATCTGATCCCTCTCCACTCATGCATGTGATAGCTCTACATGTAGTCTCTCTACCACTGATGAGGTTTGTGTTGATTGTAATGCACTCTCAGCTCAGTGGAGTTGCCTCCTCATACTCTCATATGTTGCCCATAGTCTCACGAAATTATGAAGTGACTCTGGATCTTCCTCTATGATTGGTGGGGGCACATAGTCAGGATCCACTTCCTTGTCGATAGATACAGGAACTATCTCTATGGTAGCCTGATGATAAAACTCTTGCAAGTCTCTCATTGCTCCTACAAGATAGAAAATCAAACATAAAGTACTAGAAGACATGCATAAAAATAAAATATCATCACCTATGTCTCCAGAAGCATGAGGAATGTCAACCTCATCCTCTCTAGGGGCATCGAGGATGTGCTAGCCTCTCTTTGACTATGAGTGTTGATGTATGTTGTAGCTATTTCCCATGATCTAGTCTTGTAAGTATGTGAGGACTCTCCATGCTGATACTAATCCTTGATAGCTACCTCATCACCCTCACACTCCTCCTCATACACCTACTCCTCCTCCTCATCATCCTCTCCTCCATCTTGGTCCTCGTAATCAAGATTAGCCTCAAACTGGTACTCCTCATCAATGATGTCTATGAAAATAGTTGCTAGCCTATACCGTCCCTCTTCCGCTCTCTCCTCTGGCTCATCACCATCATCTACTACAAACTCTGCATTGCCTATAGGGATACCCATGGGGAACACAAGAGATAGTCATGCATATGACCACCACTCCTCATGTTCATCTGTGCTACTAATATCATCAGCATCTGATATTGGTGGCTAATCATGATCTGAATCATTGGAATCACTCTTAGGAACATGATCTATAGTCAACCAAACAGTATCACCCTACCTTTGGGAACTCCACACTAATCATCTAATGAAGGGGAACACCCTCGGCGGTGTCTGTACCTGTCCAAACTGTCGCATGACTCACCCGTAATAGAATGGTCATACAACATAGTCATGCTACCCTACTAAATACCTATCCATCTGCATCCTCCTTAGCTACCCCATGGGATCTAGCCACTATAGAATGATTAGATAAGGTCTCCAAAGGATCTTGTCCTCCTCCAGCTGGTCAAATCTCACCCTCCAAAAATGCAAATCTCCATACTGCCACAAGCATCACAAAGGATAGTTGAATTCCTATGGATATCCAGTAGCTATAGTACACGGGAATCCGACAGGCCTATTACATGTGATATGCTCCTAGAACCACACCTTTAGAAGCATACAATGGACCATACTATCAATCTCTTGAAATAAAAATGAACCAAGATCATAATATAAGTGTGCTAAAATGCAGTGACCCCAAGCATAAACTATCCTACGCTCATGCATCCCTTGAATCAAGTGTACCAGTCCTCCATGTAAGTGTGTTGCTCATCCATCTGGATTGAGAACCAATGTCACTGTGTACATCATAATCCATCTAACAACAAGAGCTCGTGAATATAGTAGCATAAGAAACTTGATCTGTGCTCTAACTCTCTCATCATGTACTGGACCACCTAAACAATATTTCATGTCTCTCTTCTTCTCTTGAAACGTCCAATCCCCCTAGAAATATACATGTTCTCCCTAAATAGTAACTCGAAGAATGTGTTGTACATCCTCAAGAGTGATTGTCATTTCCCTAATGGGAAGATGAAAGGTACAAGTATCAACATCCCACTACTCACACAAAGCCATAAGCATCGTAACATGGTATCTCATGGGTGACATGAAATTTTCCCAATAGATACCCACTACCTCTAAATGCTCTATCTCTGCTACTGATAGTGATGGCACATAATCTCACAGAAATGTGAGTTGTCTTCCACCTAGCCGATGTCGTGACCAGGCAAGAATCTATCAAATTCATCACAAAATGTTCTAAAATTCATCTAAATTCTTCAATGTTTACCGATTTCATCATGCAAGTGTGCTAAATTACATCTAGTGTGGCCCTAGACACTTTAGAACCCATTTTTGATAGTTCACGAAGAAACGGGACACTTTGCGAAAAAAAGGGACACTTTGCAAACAAATGGGACACTTTGTGAGAAAAGGAGAAACTTTGTGAACTTTTTTCCAAGAACCCTACATTACCCTATTTATGCATATAAATCACTAAAATATCATCAAAGCACAAAATGAATGCTACAACATTGACTCACCTCATGACGCAGCTCGCTGTGTGCTACCTACTCACAAAGTTCATCTAGCCGTGAAGGAATGTAATCTAGTCTACTCGGCATGTTCTTCTCTCACGCATCACTATCAAGCTATACGAAAGTAAAATGAATAGTAAGTGACATGTTACTTTCTTATTTCAATCACTTTCTTATGTCTATTTATTCATATTCGCTTACCATCTTTTCTAGCACATATTGTATGATCATTCTTCAAATTAACATAATGGGAGCTAGGGTAATTCATTTTCCACGTCATTTAATGCATTGGAATTATGATTTTGCACTCGATATCATCATTCATAGAAGTTATCGTTATGTGGCATGGTACTTGGAAATTCTCAACGATATGATGTTCTTCTTTCATGTTTCTAGATTCCTACCTTGATTCCACCTCTGTAAAGCAAGTGAAATCAAGGGGGTCATATATCTACCATTGAATTGGATTCCTAGGAGTTAGACATAAGGACTTTTGGAAAATTAATGAATTTGTATTGTAGGATGTGGTTCCTAATGCTTTTGTTGTGTAGATAAATACATTGGGGGCTTCATTCTCTCATTCTTTTGAATGAGTATTCTTTTTATGTAATAAGGTTCATCGTTTAAAGTCCTTTAGCTTTCATATACACATGGAGTCATATGGACGCTAAAGTGGGGGCTAAATGTGCCATAGAAAATTGGGCCCTCTTGAGAAAAGAGACAATTTCATGCATAATTAGACCCACTTTTGAGTCCTTTTACATCATATTCCCTTCAAAACAACATTTATAGGCCCCTTAGACTCATTAATTTTGATCTAGAGGCCTATTTTAACTAAAAATTCATATAAAACCTGACAAACAACATTTAATATCATCATATTTTGTTAACCCACCTTCAAAAAGCAGTAGTGGAACCCATTCACCACCTTGGGAAAATGAGTCTCCTCTGGTAGGACCCATTTGCCAAGGGTGGAAAATGAGTCCCCTTTTGAGGGTTGATTCAAATTTGAGTGGGAAATTAATAAATTTAACTTTATTTCTGGTGAATGTCAGCCTCTTAGGTTTAATTAATGGAAAATAAGATATTGTTTCCTATAAATACTTGTTTAAATTCATTTTACACAACCGTTTGGAAAATTTTCATTATCTCTCATCATCTTTCAACAGCAATTCGTAAAGTCACACATTCTACAAGTTTTATCAGCAAAAGTTGAAGTTTTAGGATAGCAAACTAGGGTTTTTGTAGGTCTTGAAGCTCACTTTTATTATCAATATCTAACATTGAAAAGGCTTGAAAATGGATGCCTTTGGTGAATTATGAAGAAATCTAGGGTGATGAGGTGCAAGTAGCCACCAAACCACGCCTAAGGACTTGGTTTCCTAATGCTCCCATCTTCCATTTTTAGTCTATCTTCAGATTAAGGTTTGCATTTTTATATCAATCACTTGCATGTCATTTCATTCATCTTTTAATGTGTTGTAAGGTTTCTAGGGTTTGATATCTTGCATCATATTGTTTATCCTTTCATGTCCTATTCTAGAGCAATACAATAGGGTTTTTGTTATGATTCATACTTTCCTAGTCTTTAATACATCTAAGGCTATGGTTTTATTCACATATTTTTCTATTCCAGCTTTAATTACCGATTTAAGGGTTTGACTGCTAGGAAAACCCCCCATTAGACAAACAATTTTATGTTGTTTTCCTTGAATTTTTCAAGATCTGAGATCGGGTTTCCATCAAAAATTATTGTACAGGTATCAAGGTGTAGAGAAAAGTTTTGAATTTGTAGGAATCTAAAGGTGGACTAATTCACCATGCTTGGTGAATGAGTCCCTCCTGAGGTACATATTTGGTGTCAGATTCAAATCCAAGTCATAGAACATTAGAAACATCTTCTATACAGAGAAATTACTAACTTGGGACTGATTCGCAATGGGTGGCGAATGAGTCCCAGTCAACTAAAGTTCTAGATTTATCAACATTTTAGACTCATATTCCATTCTTTGTTCCATTCCATTCATTCATTCCTTCATTCTTTCCTTCCATTCTTCATTCCATTCCATCCATTTCTGGGCTCTTTCCTTCAGGCTCATTCCATTCCTTCCACTGTCCTTTCCACTTCCATCCACTCACCACCACACTCTCTTTACCACTCTCTATCTCTCCTCTCTCTCCCTCCATAGCTCTCTCTCCATTTGTCCTTCCTTGTCTACTCTTTATCTCTCATGTCTCTCTACCTCTCCTTCCCTCTCTACTTATCTTTATCTCGCCTTTCCCTCCCTCCCTCCCTCTTCCCAATCCCTCCCTCCCCCCTCTTTCTCTCCCCCCCCATGAGGGCTAAGGGTGTAATTTTTAGTGTTTAAGGTAGAGTGTTGAGGTTACAGGGTTAAGTGTATAGGGTATAGGGATTAGGGTTTAGGATATTAGGTATAAAGTTGAGGGTATAGGGTATAGGGATGAGGGATGAGGGATTAGGGTTTAGGGTTTAGGGTTTAAGTTATAGGGTTGAGGGTTCAGAGATAGTGTTTAGGGTTGAAGGTATAAGGTTAATTGTATAAGGTATATGGATTAGGGTTTAGGATATTGGGTATATGGTTGAGGGTATTGGGTTGAGGATATTAGATTTAGGGTTGAGGTTTTACGGTTTAGGGTACAAGATGGAATGTAGGGTTTATAGTTTAAGTATAAGTTTGAGTGTTGAGGGTTAAGTGTTGAGGGTTGAGGGATAATGTTCAGGGTTGAGGTTATAAGGTTAAGTCTATAGTGTATAGGGATTAGGGTTTAGGATATTATGTATAAGGTTAGAGAATAGGGTTTAGGGTATAAGGTATAGGGTTGAGGGATAATGTTTAGGACCTATAAGTTTGAGGGTATAGGGTATAGAGATGAGGGTGTAGGTTTTGGGGTTTAAGGTACAGGGTTGAGGGTTGAGGGATATTATTCAAGGTTGAGGGTATAGGGCTAAGTGCATAGGGTATAGGGTATAAAGTTTAGGGTATAGGGTATAGGGATGAGGGTTGAGCGTGTAGGGTTTAGGGTTTAAGGTATAGGGTTGAGGATTGAGGGATAGTATTCAGGGTTGAGGGTATAGGGTATAGGGATATTTAGGGTTTAGAATATTGGGAATAAGGTTGAGGGTATTGGATTTAGGATTGAGGGTTTAGGGTTTAGGGTACAAGGTTGAATGTAGGGTTTAGGGTTAAAGTATAGGGTTGAGGGGCGATGTTCATGGTTTAGGTTATAAGGTTGAGGGCATAGGGTATCAAGTATAGGGATGAGGGTTGAAGGTGTAGGGTTTAGGGTTGAAGGTGTAGGGTTCAGGTTTGAGGAATAGTGTTCAGGGTTTCAAGGGTATAAGGTTAAGTGCATAAGGTAAAGGGATTAGGGTTTAGGATATTGGTTATAGGGTTGAGGGTAATAGATTTAGGGTTTAGGGTGTAGGTTACAAGGTTGAATGTAGGGTTTAGGGTTTAAGCATAGGGTTGAGGGATAATGTTTATGGTTTATGGTATAAGGTTGAGGGTATAGGTTATATGGATGACAGATGAAGGTTTAGGGTTGAGGTTTTAAGGTATAGGGTTAAGGGTTGAGGGATAGTGTTCAGGGTTGAGGGTATAGGGTTAAGTGTATAGGTTATAGGGATTAGGGTTTAGGATATTCAGTATAGGGTTGAGGGAATTTGGTTTATGGTTAAGGGTTTAGGTTACATGGTTGAATGTAGGGTTGAGGGGTTAAGTATAGGGTTGAGGGTTGAGGGTATAACCTTGGTTAAAGTGTATAGGGTATATGGATTAGGGTTTAGGATATTATGTATGGGGTTTAGGTTATGCATTTTATGGTATACGGTATAGGGTTAAGGGTTGAGAGTGTAGGGTTTACCATTTAAGTATAGGTTTGAGGGATAACATTCAGATTTTATAGTATAAGGTTAAAGGTATAGCGTATAGGGATGAGGTTTTAGGGTATAGGGTTTAGGCTTTATGGTATAGGGTTGAGTTCTGAGGGATAGTGTTCAAGGTTGAGGTATAGGGTATATAGGGATTATATTTTAGAATATTGGGTATAGATTATATTTTAGAATATTGGGTATAGGGTTGAGGGTATTGGGTTTAGGATTGAGGGTTTAGGGTTTAGGGTTTAAGGTTTAGGGTACAAGGTTGAATATAGGGTTTAGAGTTTAAGTACAGGTTTGAGGAATAATGTTCAAGGTTTAGGTTATAAGGTTGATGGTATAGTTTATAGGTATGAGGGTTGAAGGTTTAGATTTTAGGGTTTAAGGTATAGTGTCGAGCATTGAGGGATAGTGTTCGTGGTTGAGGGTATAGGGTTAAGAATATAGTGTATAGGGATTAGGGTTTAGGATATTGGGTATAGGGTTGAGGGTATTAGGTTTCAGGTTTAAAGTTTAAGGTTTCAGGCTTTAGGGATAGGGTTTAGGGTTGAGGGTTAAGGGATTAGGGTTTAAATGTGTGTCGTAGAAAATGGTACCTTATCATTTTCATGGACTTTTAGGTTTTGTTTCATTGTTCTTTATATATTTTTCTCTAATTTTATGTTGCAACATGGCTTGAACATGCTTATTTTAATATTAAAAATTAAATATTGAAGTCTTGTGAATGTGTTGTGAAGTGTTGTAAGACATTTCCACATTATTCTAGACTTTATTTAATATAATTTACTTAAAAATCATCTTTTTACACATCAACAAGTCCTATTTTTAAGTGTTGTTAAGTCTTGTAATAAAGATTCACACTTTTCTAGGCATATTCCCCTTATTTATCTCTTTCTTATGACTTATTTTACCCCTTTATACACTCATATGCTTTATTTAAGTGTATTATTGAATATATTCTCGACAAACAACACTAAACGACATTTAATCCCTGACACCTAGATTCATGTCCTAGGTGGGACCCATCTTCCATGGGTGGAAAATGAGTCCCCCTTGGCTTCAAAATTCAAAATATTTCAAATTTCTTTTAGGATTTATTCAAAAATATGCTTGATGTCAGCTTGTGATGATGTATGAATGGTTACTAAGACACGTGATTGAATAAATAAGTTATTTTCACCTCATTTTACATCCATCCAATATCTCCAACACATCTAAGAAATATTATTCATTTAAGCATTCAATCAAGCATTTGCAATACATCATCAAGCAATTATTGAAGTACTTTGGAGCAACCATTGACATTGATTCAGACATGCATTATCAAAGATTTTGGTAAGTTTGTAACACTTTTTATGTTGTTCATTTATCATTTCCTTTGCATTTCATTTATTTCTATTGGGTTTGATTACCAAAGTGGGGTTTGACCAAGGAAAACCCCTATTTGCTAACCGTCCAACTTTTTTCCCCTTTGCATGTGTATTTGTAGCCTTTGTTTTGCAGATTTAACAAGTTTAAAGGTGTTGAAAAGTGGAGATCAAGTAAATTATGAGTTTCAAGTCAACTTATCATTATTTCATGCTTGTTGAATGATTTTATGTCTATTTCCTACATAACTGACTTCGGCAACCTGACATTTAGACATTTCCAGATCTGGTGTTGCAGAGTTGCTGCCTGATTTTCTAGAAATATAGGAGTGGAATAATTTTCCACCCTTGGTGAATGAGTTCCACCTAGGACCTGAAAATCTATATTTTATCATATTTTGGATCCCAACTGTCAAAAATCAGCATCTCGATACTTTTTCACTAATAGGAGGACTAATTTGCCACCCTAGGCGAATAAGTCCCATTGTGTAATTGTAGTGAAGACATTCAGAATTCCATACATCTTGAAATCAGCAATTTACTTCCAAGTTCACTCAAATTCATCCTTGTATCTTCTATTTTGCATATTTTCTTCAATTTCTTCATTGTTTGCATATCACACTATGTTTTCAAACATAGCTGAAATCTTAGTTTTGCATTCATTTAGATTAGTTTCAATTAATCAATTGCGTTTAGTTTAGTTCATTTAGGAATAACATCATCCATAATTTTGTATTTGAGTGAACCTTTTAGATTCTTTGGCCTTTTCTTTCTCCTTTTAGGTGGAAAATCCTAGAAGTGTTAGAAACCCCTAAGGTGCCAAAAATCTACGGTTCATTTTGGTGAAACTGACGCTTGAGAACTTTTCATTTTCTGATTCCATTCACATATTGCATCCTAGATTACATTTTTCATTAACATTCAATTAGGAATTTTTATTTTTTTTTGCATTATAGGTATTATTTTTATCTTGCATTAGTGAAAACTAGCTTAGATTTCATTTTTGCATTACATTTCATTGAAAATTTGAAGAATTTGTATTTTACATCCTTAGTGGCATTCTATTTTTGCATTACATTCATTTAAAAACTCTGAAAATCACAAAAAAAATTGCATACTGGGACTCATTGGCCACCCAGGGAAAATCATTCCTTTTGTAGTTTTTCAGATTTCATTTTCAACATTTTCTAGCATTTTTCCTACAATCTGTCTTTTGTAGTTTCAGCTCTATTACAATGAGCAGTAATTTTGGTATTATCATTTCATTAGATTGCATTTCATTTGAGTCACCTTCTTCCTTTGTGGTATTTGTATGAGTGTTTGGTATTCCATTGATAATACTTTGGTGAGATGAAGTTCTAGACTCATAGCCCATCCAACAATAGAACTTCCGTTGTGGACTTTGGGATCTCAAGAGCTCCTACTCCTAGTATGGAAAATGGTATATTAGGCACTAAAAATGCTACTATTCCTTCACCCTTCGATCTGATGGATGCTGACACCCAAAACAACTCTCAAGATAAGGTCATTAATATTAATGAATATTTTTTACATTTACAACAAGACTTGACCCTTAAGAATATATCCAAAACTACCATACCCACCATTGATAACCTTCGTCAATCGCTTGAACATAATGATGGTTTGATAGTCCTAAAGAAGATTGCCAAGATTTGTAATAAACATGCTCCTCCTAATACCCAATCCACAACCAATCTCATTAGTCATGGAGGCTCTCAAGTTCCTCCCCCTTCAACCATCACATCTATTCCAACTTATACCCCTCCACAAGTCACTACAACTACGCATCAGGTTAGTTATGTGGCTCCTTCTCTCACAGTTCCACCTAGCATTCCTATTTCACTTGTGGCATCGCAAATCCCTTTTACCACCTTTACACCTCATAGTATTCCTTTCACTTCCCCTAACATGACTTACACTCCATCACCATTTTCCCTTCCATCACAACCTTCATACCCTGATCCTATCATTACAAAACTCCTTAATACAATTTCATTCATGGAACATCAAATTTTTTCCATTAGCCAAGGTCAAACCACTCCAATCACATATCATGTCCATAGTAGTCCATTATCCTTAGAGATATTACATACCTTGATTCCACAAGGGATAGAAATGCCTCAGTTTGAGAAATACGAAGGTAAAGAAGACCTCGTCAACCATCTTAATTCCTTTATAGCTTTATGTAGTTATTTTTTCCTCGATGAGATACTTTTAGCCAAACTTTTCCCTAGGACCTTGAAAGATAGTGCCTTAGAGTGGTTTTCCAACTTGCCTAATCATTCCATCTGCTCCTTTGATGAGGTGGTGGATGATTTCATAAGTAACTTTCAAGTTCACATGACACCAAAGAAGACTATGGCTGACCTCATGAGATGTAGACAAAATCATATGAAAATATTACTAATTTTATCTCACGATATCAATTTGTGTATGCCCAAATAGATGTTAAGATTCCTGATGCACATCTGCAAAAGATGTTCATTGATAATTTACATAGAAACCTTCAGGATAAATTAACTATGATGAAATTCCCTTCATTTATGCATTTATGCACAACCTTGTGTGAATATCATAACTCAGTTTCAAGTCATGATTCCACATCCACTTCTAGCTGAGCTGACAAACCTGAAAAAAAATCACAACCATAACAATGATAACAATCAAAACAATAATAATAATCAAAACTTTCTAGACCGAATAGAGGATTCTTATAGTTTAATCCGCCTTCACAACCACAATCCACCCACCAAGTTCAAAATTTCATGGCTGCTATTAAGACAACTATGCCTTTTCATTATGGGGACCCTAACAGACAATTCACTCCTTTACCTGATTCCCTCCATAATACAATGAACCAATTAATCCAAAACTGAATGCTTACTTTGCCACCCATCTGACCACTTGATCCAAACCAACCGTTACCACCCACCTTCAAGCCTAATTCTTATTGTTAGTTCCATCGTCAGAATGGACATGACACTAGACATTGCAAGCTTCTAAAACATCTAGTTTAGGACCTCATTGATTTAGGAGAATTTTCTATTATGGATAGAAGCAATAAATTTGTCACACCTCATAACCAAAATTTACAAATTTTCACCAACCCTATTCCTAAACATACCATTTCATTTTTCAAGGCTAGAAAACCTTCTAAAACAAATGTAATGACTATTGATACACATAATGAGCAACATGATACATCTCCAATGGTTGTTGATAGTAGTACTATGGATAATCTTGTAGCTACGATAGATGTTATCCCTTGTAAGGGCCAAACCTATAAATCTCTTAATATCACTTTTTTTGATAAAGACATACTACCAAAACTTCCTAATGGTCCTCTCTACACAGCTGGTAGAATCTATGATAAGCCCACAAATGGGATATTAATAGATCTCGCTTGTGGTGAAAATGTGATCACAGAGGAATTTTTGGTATTGCATAATTTATATCAATATGATTATGATAAAGCAACTATATGGATGAAAAAAGTACACAATGGTTTTTCCTGCCCTACAATCAGATCAATCATGCTACCTTTACAAGTAGGACCGAAAACATTAGATGTGAGATTTTCTCATTTCACAATCCGACCAATTTCGTTTGTAGCTAGGCCATCCTTGGCTTCACTCAATGAAAGCGGTCACATCAGTCATTCATAAGTGTTTGAAGTTTCCACATGGAAATGAAGTCTTTACCATCCACCATAGCTAATTTAATCCCCTATCCTCCAAAGGCAACTTTTTCCTAGAAGCCTTTTGGCCCAAACTGATGGAACCTATTACACCTCGGAAGGACTTCTTTTTCATAGCATACCAAAAGTTTAAAGCCAAAAGGATAGCTAAATTGTCTCTTCGTGGTGTTTCCCCAACCACTTTTGATTCTCTTATCATAGATGAGACCATGCTTAACAATACCTTTGACAAAGATCAACCTTCACCCATTTTGTCCCAATCTGACCCTTCAACTTCTTCGTCTAAGATACCAAGAGAAGTTGAGAATAGTCCAACCTTGCCACCATGAATTAAACAAGTTTATAAAGCCAAGGAGAAAGTGGTTGATCCATCTCATTCTAAAACAAAGGAGCCTATAGTTGATTAGTCCGCTCTAACACATAAACAATTGCAAAATAGAATTAAATGAAATCAAGCTACTAGAGAGCATCGACGATGTTGTCATTTTCTTGCTAGACAAATAAAAACTGAAATAAATAAAGAAAATCAACCTCCCCCCTTGACGAAAATAATTCTTGATAATCCTCCTAACCTACTGCATGATAGTCCACCCCCACCATCACAACAACTTGAAATTACCCAAAAACTGCCTTTGTTGATACATCCTTCTTTGGAAATCACTCTTCATCCTCCTGTAGTCATTAATCTTGATGAGGATGATGATGAAGATATTGCTAAAATTGATGAAGAGGTGCAACATAATTTGAATTCTTTCTTCTCCTCTTCTATGAGCTTAGATGATAAATCTCTCATACCAAGTGCACAACCTGGTGATTCTCCTAGCTTGGCACTTGAAATTCCTCCATTGGATAGTCATATGCCTTTGTAGTATGATGATCATGATTGGAAGGCAGATGATCTATTAGATGGTTTATTTTCCTTTTCCTCGCAAGCTTCTTTATTGATTTTTTTTTGTTTTATTTTTTTATGTATTGTGTTCCCCCATATTGTGTGTTTGATTTTTTCTCTCTGTGTACACTTCTTCTATTTGTATCTCTATTCTTCTATATGTCGTACATTGCTTTTCACCTTGTTTTTCTTTTTGTTTTTTCCTTTGGGGATGACGCAAAGTGTAGAGACACCTTATGTCTCTTCCATGTTGACCCATAAGGCCTCTTTTTCTTTTTCTTTGTCCTTTCTTGTGTTTTTCCTTTTGGGGATGCAACAAGGCATTGAGACTAAAATGTCTCCTTCATGTTGACCCAAAAGCCTTTTTCATTTTCTTTTGTTTTCGCTTGTGTTTTCCTTTTGGGGATGATGTAAGGGATCGAGACCGCAATGTCTCTTCCATGTTGACCCAAAATGAATCTTTTTTTTCTTTTTTTTTTCACTCTCTATGTCTCATTCTTCTCATTCTATGTATTTGGGGAATGATGATAGTTTTGTGCTCTTTCATAAGAAAAATTGCAGCAAAGAACATACTGACCCCAAATCCATAGATCCCTTATGTGTTTGGTGTGCTTTCTTTTCTGGGGGGCAACTCCCGTTTTTTTTATTTTTCATTTTTCCTTGACATGACACAACTTAACTTTGAAACATATAATTTGGCATAGGGCTTGCCTAGTTAGCTCTCATGTCTTTTTTTTCTTTTGCATTCTATTTCTTGTTCTACTTTAAAGTAATTTCTCATGAATGATGTGTAGCAATTCCTTTAAAGTGGGGGGCTTACAATCCCATAATTCATTTGCATTCATTGTTCTTAGTGAAGCCTTGTCATTTATATGGCGTGTTCATTACTTTGTGGATGACATTGGGTGTGATGTCCTTCATAAGTGTGATCTTTCTTAGCATATTGCATTCCTCTTGGTGGTTGATGTGATGCACTACATCCCCTAAATTGTGAATTTACTATTCTTTGATTGGTCCTCTCTTGGAGACATTAGACACAATGTTCCCTAAGTGATTGACTTTACATAAATTGAACAAGACTCCTTTGAACATTTTTTAGATTACTTTTTTGCATTTTATATTGTTGCATTTCTTGGCCACCTTGCATAACACAACTTGCATGCCTGTGGTGCCATCCTATTTTATTCATGAGTTCTAAGCATGTGGAGTTTTGCGTGTATCATGAAGCTCGAATAGACAACCATTTCCTTTTGCTTTGTGGTGCCTTGTTAAAGTTATCAGGAGGTATAACTTTGGCATGGTGGGATGCCCAACTAGCGGCATGACTTTCCCTATAGCCACTTTTATGTTTGTGAGTGCATTCCAACTAGCGTATGTATCTCCTTTTGGCCCTTCTCACCCCACAGATGAGCTAAAGTTCTATGGGCCTAGAGTGAGTACATGTTTTCTCTTTTTGTCTTACATCTAATTCACAACTAGTTGGATTGATGATCAAAGCTTCATCTATTTCTCAACATTTGTGTGTTCCTTTGTTCTTATGTTTAGTTTTCCATGGGATCTTCATCCTGGGAGCTTAATCATCCCTCTTTCTTGTTGTTATTCCATCTTACTAACATAAGTGAATTTGAACCCTCCTCTCGATGTTCATGGCTACTTTAGTGTGAGTTTGAAGCAAGTTCTTCCTCTCACTAAAGTGGGCTAAATGTGCCATAGAAAAATGGCCCCTTTTCATTTTCATGGCCTTTTAGGTCTTGTTTCATTGTGTTTTATATATTTTTCTCTGATTTTATGTTGCAACATGGCTTGAACATGCTTATTTTAATAGTAAAATTTAGATATTGAAGTCTTGTGAATATGTTGTGAAGTGTTGTAAGACATTTCCACATTATTCTATACTTTATTTAATATAATTTACTTAGAAATCATCTTTTTACACATCAACAAGTCCCATTTTTAAGTGTTGTTAGGTCTTGTAATAAAGATTCACACTTTTCTAGGCATATTCCCCTTATTTATCTCTTTCTTATGACTTATTTGACCCCTTTATACACTCATATGGTTTATTTAAGTGTATTCTTGAATATATTCCTGACAAACAACATTAAATGACATTTAATCCCCGACACTTAGATTCATGTCCTAGGTGGGACCCATTCACCATGGGTGGCGAATGAGTCCCCCTTGGCTCCAAAATTCAAAATATTTCAAATTTCGTTCGAAATTTATTCAAAAATATGCTTGATGTTGGCCTGTGATGATGTATGAATGGTTAATAAGACACAAGATTGAATAAATAAGTTATTTTCACCTCATTTTACATCGATCCAATATCTCCAACACATATAAGCAATATTATTCATTCAAGCATTCAATCAGGAATTTGCAATACATCATCAAATAATTATTGAAGTACTTTGGAGCAGCCATTGACATTGATTCAGACTTGCATTATCAAGGATTTTGGTAAGTTTGTAACACTTTTTATGTTGTTCATATATCATTTCCTTTTCATTTCATTTATTTCTATTGGGTTTGATTACCAAAGTTTGGTTTGACCAAGGAAAACCCCTATTTCCTGACCCTCCAACATTTTTCCCCTTTGCATGTGTATTTGTAGGCCTTTTTTTGTAGATTTAACAAGTTTAAAGGTGTTGAAAAGTGGACATCAAGTCAACTTATCATTATTTCATTCTTGTTGAATGATTTTCTATCTGTTTCCTATAGGACTAACTTTGGTAACCCGACATTCACACATTTCAAAATCTGGTGTTCCAGAGTTGCCTAATTTTCTAGAAATCGAGGAGTGGATTGATTCACCACCCTTGGAAAATGAGTCCCACATAACACTTGAAAATCCATATTTTTTTTAGATTCTGGATCTCGACTATTAGAAATCAGGTCCTAACACTTTTTCACTAGTACGAGAACTGATTTTCCACCCTAGGTGAATAAGTCCCACTGTGAAATTTTAGTGAAGACATTCAGCATTATAGGAATCCCAACATCAAAAATTTACTTCCAAGTGCAGTCAAATTCATCCTTGTATCTTTTATTTTGTATATTTTCTTCAATTTATTCATTGTTTCCATATCACACTGTAATTTCAAACATAGCTTAAATCTTAGTTTTGCATTCATTTAGATTAGCTTCAATTAATTAATTACATTTAGTTTAGTTCATTTAGGCATAACATCATCCATCATTGCATATTTGAGTGAACTTGTTAGATTCTTTGGCCCTTTCTTTCTCCTTTTAGGTGAAAAATCCTAGAAGTGCTAGAAACCCCGAAGGTGCCAAAAATTTATGGTTCAAAGGGATGAGGGTTTAGGAATTTAAGGTTTAAGGGTCAAGGGTTTAGGGTTTAAGGGTTTAGGGGTTGAGGGATTAAGGGATTAAGGTTTAATATTTGAGCAATAAGAGATTAGGGTTTAAGGTATAGGGTTGATGAATTAGGGTTAAGGGTTCAATGTATAAGGGTTTAATGAATTAGGGTTTACAGTTTAAGGTTGAGGGTATAAGGAATATGGATGAGGGTTGATGGTTTAAGTGTTGATGGATTACGGTTTAAAGAATAGTGTCAAGGGTAGAAGGTTTAGGGTTGAACATGTAAACATGGGTTTTGGTACCCTAATGTCTACTTTTGCTTCTAGGGTTTTCACCTAAAAGGAAAGGAATAAGGTACAAACCGCTATGTTAACACTCAAGATTGAGGTAAAATGGATGTAATATGCCTAGATGAGATGACCTAAATTTATAAAGTGAATAAAATCTATTGATTATTAATGCAAAACTAAGAAATGCAGTGTTTGAAAACACACTATGATATGCAAAAATGAACTAAAAACATAAACAAACTGAAATAAAACTACATGAAACTGAAAGAAAATCTGGGAAGGTTTTGGAATAATGTAGAATTTACTTTTGAAGCACACTAGGACTCATTCACCACATATGGGGAATTAGTCCTACTTCTGGTGAAAACTACTAAAACAGGTTTTAGGATGTCGAGAATAGAAAACCTCATAAAACACTTTTTCCATCCTAGCAGTGGGACTTATTCATCATAGATGGTGAATTAGTCCACCTTCAAAAAATTTCAAATTCAAAGGGCAACTCTATGGGTCATGTTCTGCACTTTTGTGCTTTTCGAGTTGACAGATCTAAATCTACAGAAAATGAGTTGAAAGAGGTCTCTAAGCTTCAATTAGGTCTTTGTTTGACTTGATTTGCTTTGACGAGTTGATAACACCTTTTATCACCTAACTCTTTGACAAATCTACCTACAAGACTTGCAAACACACATGCAAAGAGGGGAAAAGGCTTAAGGGTTAGAGTATAGGGGTTTTCCTTGGTCAAACCCTGATTTGGTAATCAAACCCTTGACAATGAAATGAAATAAAGAGAGTGATAAACAAATAACATGCAATGCCATAAACTCACCAAACCCTTGATGTTGAAGTCTGAAGATATGTCAATGGCTGCTCCAAAATGCTAGATTATTGCTTGATTGATTGATTCTATGAATTCTATGATGAATGCTTGAATGAATGAGTGAATGGATGATTGAATGAGTTGATTGTTGTATGTTGAAATGAATATAAAATCACTTATTTACACTTAATTATGCCCTAATTTCCTAAAAATACAATATCATAGGTCGACCTTAGGTCTTAAGGAATAAAATCCTGCCAGTAATTTGAATTAATTTTAATTTTTGTGCCAAGAGGGACTCATTCGACCCTAATGGTGAATGGGTCCAACTAAAGGAAAGTGAATGGGTGTCAGGAATTAAGTTGTATTTAATGATGTTTATCAGGTTTATATTAAAAAATACACTTAATTAATGCCTGTAAGTGCATAAAGGGGCCACAAAAAGCATAAGAAAGGTGTAATTATTGATGACAAGCCTAGAAAAGTGTGAAATTTTGTTACAAGACCTTACAACACTTTAAAATAAGACTTGGTAAGGGATAAAAAGGGGATATTTAGATGAATTATAATAAGAAGAGTCTAGAGAAGTGTAGAAATGTGTTACAACATTTCACAACACCTTTAGATGATATCATAAAGTCTTAGTAATTCAAAGATTCAAGACCTAATGTGAATGTGTGGGCCACATTGCTACATTAAATTAGGGAAAAATCAAGCCAATTAAGCACAAGGAGGGACTACATAAGAAAAAGTGGAAGGGTTCATTTTTCTATGTCAATAGAGGGTTTAAGGGTTGAGGGTTGAGGGTTAATGGATAATGGTTTAATGGTTGAGAGTTTAAGGGTTAAGGGTTGAAGGATTAGTGTTGAGGGTTGAGGGTTGAGGGTTGAGGGACTAAGGTTGGGAGGGAGAGACTTGAGAGAGGGGGAGGGTGTGGGAGAGAGAGACCTGAGAGAGAGAGAGAGAGAGGATGTTCTCTTGTTAAGGTAGGAGGGAGAGACATGAAAGAGGGAGAGGGGGTGGGAGATGGAGAGGGATTGGGAGAGAGACCTGAGAGAAAGGGGAGAGAGAGAGAGAGAGAGAGAGAGAGAGAGAGAGAGAGAGAGAGAGAGAGAATCTTCTCTAGTTAGGGTGAGAGGGAGAGACTTGAGAGAGGGGGACGGGGTGGGAGGGAGAGACATAAGAGAGGGAGAGGGGGTGGGAGGGAGAGACCTGGGAGAGATGGAGAGAGAGGGAGTGGAAGAGAGATAGAGGGAGTGTTCATGGTATTTTCTACACAACAACAACTCAGATAGAATACAAGTACTCTATCTCTCTTGAAAGGGAAATCTCTATTAGCAAGCCTCAAGAGATAACCCCAAGGTCTCTAATGTTAGGTCTTGACAAATGCAGTGAAATAACTCAGTGATAATGTGAAAATGTTGGTAATCACAAGGGGCCTTACAAATGAACAATTTTTTTAGTATTCTTTCATTAGATGCAACAATATGGTGATGCTTTCGATCTTAAAACTAACCCATATGTAAAAAGAAATAACAAAAGATAAAAGGGTTTTAGAGAGAAAGGTCTTATTCTATCTCCTAAGATCAATCACAACAATGATGAATGTTGCAAATGGATAGATCCCCAATAAAACCAGTCTCTACTTGATCAAGGACGAGACTACAACTTCATAGAAATGGTGCAATATTCTAAGGGAATTGTAGATTTTCAGACTATGAACATTCATTCACATACCCAATAATTGGCATAATGTAAATAACATTCATAGTTGAACTTAGCACAAAACAAGGCCTTGACTAACTTTACACAGCAACCTACGATCAAAAAATTGCTAAAAGTATGGACTGGAGATCGATCAACATCATTAACATTTCACCATTCTTGCAAAAGAACTAAAATGTACCATCTAACATTTGAGAATTGAGAATAGGAAATCATAAAACCATTGAAGATAAATACAAAGTTTTCCAAGTCAACAACTTCGTTGCATTACTTCTCCATCATTTACATAACAATTTCAAATCTCTTTCCTCTCCTACAACTAATGACTTGCAGAATCTAACTCCCAACTTAGCCAATTATGGCTTTCTTCAGCTTATAATCAACTATTCTAACCCCTCTAACTCTTTCAAACGAAGCTAGAGCATCAATTTATAGGCAAGATTCCCCTTGGGCATCCCAAAATAGGGCTCACAAAGATGGGGCAGCCATGCATTCAAATTTTACAGGTTAAGGTCAGTCATGTAAGGCTGACTTAGTGTATTTTTAGGAAAAGGACAAAAAATGTTGTCAAAACCTACCAGTGGGCTCCTAGGCCACTTTAAAACCTCTGAACTTGCTCTATTTTAGGTTTGTAACTGAAATTCACCACTCCCAGCATGCCTGATGGGAATCCTATGTGGTAGAAACTTGGCTATCCTCTCTTGCTTTGTTAGCTTCCAATTTGTTGGTCAATTCCTTAACTTTCTCCAACTAGGGGCACGAATTCTCATGCAAGCAAATATTTTGAATTGCAATTTAAAATTCCTCTAGGCAGTATCTTCAGGCACGTTTCCAAAAGCAAGTCCCATCTTAATTTATTTAATCCTGAAAAATAAATATCATTATTAGTAGCTCACATAAAGAATCCCATCCATAAAATATCCAAACTAAAATTCGAATAAAATTTTGGCCCTTAAAAAAAAACTTCCTTTTTTTCTAGAACCTTTTCCATTTTCGGAAATTCTCCATTTTTGGAAATTTTTTATTTTCAATTTTTTTCCATTTCAAAATTTTTCGAGAAATTTTAAAATTTTAAACATTCCATTTAAAAAAAAAATTGCATTTTGGGAAAAAATTCCATTTTTGAAAAAAAAAAATCATTTTTGAAAAACAATTCCATTTTTGCAAAATTTCAGGATTTTGAGGGGGTCTTGGATTTTCCAAAAGTGGAAATTTTGGTAAATCCAAGGTACCTTGGATTTTTTGAAGCTTAATCCTCACGAAAAATCTGAGGTAGCTTGGATTTCCTGAAATTTCAAAAATTGCCATTTTTGGAAATTTTTCATTTTTGAAAAATAACATTACATTTCAAGAAAAAATTTCATTTTGGGAAAAATAATTTTTGGGAAAAAAATTTCCATTTTTTTTGAGATTTTAAGGGTCTTGGATTTTTCCAAAAATGGAAATTTCGGTAAATCGGATTACTCGAAATCCAAGCCAGGTCAAAATCCCCTAAACTTCATAACTTTTTTTCTAGAAGGAATTTTTAAAAAGTTCAAAAAGCAACCCAGCCTAATTTTTCGCCTTTTATCCACGGGTGCCAAAAACATTTTCATATAACATTGAGAATCCACCTCAAAATTGGTTTTTGGGGAATCTGAGGTAGCTCGGATTTTTTGAACCTCTCCCTGACTTAGTCAATTTTAGCCCTTTGGTGGAACTCTAAGTTGAGGAAAACTTCTAAGAGCCAGACTATGATCATGATGATGCAAAAGACACCTCAAGTGCAGATAATACACTGAATTCCAGGGTCAAGCAAACCCAAAATTGTAGCAAACCAAACCCTAAAGGAGAAGAGATCAAAGAAGCAAGCAAAAAGAGGGTCCCCGCCTTCAATGGGGCGTGTGTTTGAAAAGTGCACAACAGGGAGAGAGGGAGCGAGCGAGCGAGAGAGAGAGAGAGAGAGAGAGAGAGAGAGAGAGAGAGAGAGAGGTTCTCTGGTTAGGGTAGGAGGAGACTTGGGAGGGAGGGTTGGGAGGCGGGAGAGAGATTGAGAGGTGGTAGGGAGAGGGGTGGGAGAGAGAGACCTGAGAGATAGGGAAGAGAGAAAGAGAGATAGAGAGAGTTATATAGTTAGGGTGGGAGGGAGAGACCTTGGAGAGTGAGAGGTGGTGGGAGAGAGAGGCCTGGGAGAGAGGGAGAGAGAGGGAGTGGGAGAGAGATAGAGGGAGTGAGAGAGAGACTTGAGAGAGGGTGAGGGGTGTGAGGGAGAGACTTAAAAGAGGGATAGAGAGAGACCTACAGAGAGAGAGTTCTCTAGTTAGGGTGGGAAGGAGAGACTTGAGAGATAGTGAGGGGGTGGGAGGAAAATAATAGAGAGAGAGAGAGGGGGGGAGGGGTGGGAAGGAGAGACTTGAGAGAGAGAGAGTTCTCTAGTTATGGTGGGAGGGAGGGACTTAAGAGAGATATAGGGGGAGAGAGAGAGAGAGAGAGAGAGAGAGAGATCTAGTTAGGGTGGGAGGGAGAGACTTGAGAGAGGGAGAGGGGGTAGGAGGGAGAAACCTAAGAGAGAGGGAGAGAGGGAGAGAGAGAGAGAGAGAATTCTCTAGTTAGGGTGGGAGGTGGAGACTTGAGAGGATACTTGAGAGAGAGGGAGAGGGAGAGAGAGTTCTCTAGTTAGGGTTGGAGGGTGGGACAGAAAAACTTTAGAGAGAGAGAGAGGGAGTGAGTGAGAGATATACCTGGGTATGTGTAGGATCATGATGGGCCAAAAAGTGGCAATATGATGGGTATGTGTAGTGTATGTGGCTGGCAACTT
This sequence comes from Sequoia sempervirens, assembly GCA_007258455.2. Taxonomy (NCBI): domain Eukaryota; kingdom Viridiplantae; phylum Streptophyta; class Pinopsida; order Cupressales; family Cupressaceae; genus Sequoia; species Sequoia sempervirens. Next base: position 24,964 of record VDFB02278968.1, read on the forward strand.
TTTTTTTTACCCAAAATTGATGAAACAAAAATGGTTTTTAAAGGAGATTCTGAGCTTTCCACCAATATAAATTATGCTATAGTTTGAATTTAATAAATAATTATTATTCATTTTCTATTTAAATTACGACTAAAGTCCTTATTGATAGGTTGATAGAAAACATATATAGTTTCCAAAACGGTATCATATTTTTGAATTCAAAATATGTGTCATATTCTATGCTTGCATCTATAGGATTAAAAAAGAAAAATTGAATTTCATGAAGTTTTGACCAAGTTAAGGTGGTCAGATATATGATTTTTTATATTTTCAAAAGTTGTAATAAAAATTTCATAATTAATTATTTACTTGGAAAAAAATTACAAAAAATATGCATCACATCAGACATGAGTCCTCTACTTATATCTAAAATATTATAAAAAAAAATATTATCATTTTATTATGGTTAGGGTGGCTGAGACACCTACTTCTTATTTTCCACGAAATTTAATACTACTACATTGAAATTTCAAATTTTCACAAATAATTTTTTTTTTTTAAAAACCTAAAGTAGTTTAGAAACTACATTCAATTTTCTACAGATTCTATTCTTACATATTTTGAAATAATATAGATAACTTATTCAAATTTTTACGTCAAGTTTCCTAACTTTGATTTTTTTAAATTTTTTGCCATAAGGGCCTGTTTTTCCATGATGATCACACATACCCACCTAAGAGAAGAGATAAATAGAGTGAGAGATATACCTAAGAGAGAGAGGGTGTGGTAGGGTAGAAGGAGGGATAGACCTGAGAGAGATGGGGAGAGAGATAGTGGGAGAGAGGGATAGGGCCTAAATCCTAAGCCATAAACAATAAAGCCTAAACCCTAAATTATAAACCCTAAAACTTAAACCATAAACCCTAAACCCTAAACCCTAAACCCTAAAATATAAACCCTAAAGCCTAAAGCCTAAACTTTAAAGCCTAAATCCTAAATATAGATAGATAGGGAGAGATAATGGTGAGATAGAGAGTAGAGAAGGAAGGAGGGAGTGAGAGAAATATAGGGAAGGGAGAGAGAAAAAAATAGAGGGAAGGAGTAAGGTTGGGAGATCGAGAGAGATGGAGATAGAGGGAGAGGAAGAGAGAGGGAGAGAGAGGGGGAAGGAGGGAGGGATAGGTAGAGATGGAGAGAGAGAGAGAGATAGAAATAAAGAGAGGAGGAAGGCTGGGATATTGAGAGAGGGAGAGAGAGGGAAGGAGGAAGGGAGAGGTAGAGATGGAGAGAGGGATAGATAGAGATAATTATATAAGGAAGGAGAGATATGATTGAGGGTTGAGGGTATTGGGTTTAGGATTGAGGTTTTAGGGTACAAGATTGAATGTAGGGCTTAGGGTTTAAGTTTTTGGTTGAGGAATAATGTTCAAGGTTTAGTTTATAAGGTTGAGGTTGTAGGGTTTAGGGTATATGGATTATGATTTATGATATTTTGTATAGGGTTTGAGAGATTGAGAGATTGGGTGAGAGGGAGAGAGGGAAGGAGAGAGAGGTGATAGAGAGATAAGTAGAGAGTGAAGGAGGAAGGTGGAGAGATTTAGAGAGAGAGGAGGGAGGGAGGGAGAGAGAGAGGTAGATAGGGATAGGTTAGATAGAGAGAAGTAGAGAGGGAATGTGGGTGGGAGAAAGGGGGAGATGGAAGGAAATGCATCAGGGGAAAGAGAAGTTAATTCTTCCTCTAGTTGTAGAGGATGAGACTCACTGACCTGACCAAACATGTTTTGTAACTCATCCCATACCGCCTTAGGTGTATTACACTCCTCAATATGGAAAAGATGATTGTCAGAAACATGCAAAGATATCAGACCCATAGCTTCATCACACCTATTTCTATGATTAAAATGTTTCATAATCCCTAGTAAAAGTGTGTTTGTATCATTCAGTATGGACCAAAATTCTTAGATTGGAGAAAACTATGCATTTTGATCTTCCAGGTATGATAGTTGTAGGAATTATGGATGCACAATCATCCAATGAAGCTGCAGCCTTCAAAGGATCTTTTCCAAGAAGAAATTCACCCACAAAGAAATTGATGCAACTTAGGCATGCAAATTGAGATTATATTATAAGATTGATTTAGAATGATTTATAAATGTACAAATTCCTTGTATATATAGGAATGAGTGAGATGTAGTATGAGATAGGATGTTGGCATGTGTCTTGATCTAACATGTGAACCCTAACTAACTTCCTAGAATGATGTGAAGATGGGATAAGGATTCTAGAAAAGATAACTCATTCTTTTAGAAGGAATCTTTTATCCTAAATACATGTGAAGGGGGATGGCCTCACTATAACTAATTGCCTAGTAAATGCAACCTAGGAATTAATTGATTAAATAATATGCCTAAGTAAACCTATGTTGGTGTAATTAGATAATAATTACACCAACATCCCCCCATAAGTGCAACTTAGGGAGGAAATGATAATGCAATAATTATGCAAAGATGGAATGATGGGTCTCAACTACATGATGGCCATTTTAGGTACCCATTTACAAATGAAGATGAGATACAACTAATCTCTTGCAAATGGAGCAAATGGTAAAACCCACTGGGAAGAAAATCCCTCTCTAAGAAAAGAGGTGAAATGTAAAATGTAGATAAGTGAGGAAGGATGGAGGACTCCATGATACTCCCCAAGTACACCATCCATCACATAGATACAATACAATCAATAGCCCCCCAAAGGAGGGAAAGAGAGAGACTATGTAGCACCCCAACCATGTATAATCACCTACAAAAATGGTAAGTTCCTAAAGACAAAACATGATCCAATGTTGACAAACAACTTGTCTCCCTTTTAGAAAAAAAAAACCAAATAGAAATGCAAGGATGTTTTCCACTCCATATAGAAATTGATGGAAGGAAGAATGAATATGGATGGTGATGATGTCTATAAAAGGTGCTCTTGTGTCTCCTTTTCCACTAAAGATAAAGATGCCAGAATCAAATTAGGTACATTCCCAATCAAAGAAGAAGGTGACAAACCAATACTATGTAGAAACTGATGTTGAACATGATCCAAAGACTACAATACAATTATCCCTACATTAAAGGAATAGATGGAGACTAGATTTCCTCCCACAATGTAGTGTCCTCAAAACAATTGAGAGAAGACTGAACCCAATCCAATGGTAGATGCTGAAGAAACTCTAACTCCATAATGAAATGGGAGGGAAGAAGCCTCATGAACCATAGATTTTTGGACCTAATAGACTCTCTAACTCTTATAGGGTTTTTCACCTAAAAGGAGAGAGATTAGATCCAAAAATGCTAAGGGTTCACTCAAATTATGCTATGAAAGATAGTGTACATAAGCTAAATGAAGTAAACCAAATGCAATTGAATGATTGAAAAGACTAAAAATGAATGTCGGACTAAGATTTATGCAATGTTTGAAAACACACTGTGATATGCAAATAATGAAGAAAATGAAGAAATGATGCAGAACAAAATGAAATATGATGAAACAGAGTGCACCTAGATAAAATTTGATGAATCTAGAATGTCTTGAATGTTGACTAATATTACTGAATTTTCACAGTGGGACTCACTCGCCCAAGGTGGTGAATTAGTCCTCCTCGTGGTGAAAAAGTTTTGGGAGCAACTTTCTCATAGTTGAGATATGGAATCTGAAAAAACTTATATTTTCAATCCTAAGGCTCATTCACCACTGATGGTGAATCAGTCCTCTCCCAATTTTTTGGAAAATTAGGAGACAACTCCACAACACCATATCTGAAAAGGTCTGTTTGTCAGGTTGTCGAGGTCAGTTATGTAGGAAATGGATAGAAAACCTTCACCAAGATTGAAATATGAGTAAATAGACTTGAAGCACCTAGTTGACTTGTTCTCCACTTTTCAACACCTAAATACTTGTTAAATTTGCATACAAAAGAGTGCAAACACACATGCAAAGGGGAAAAATGGTTGAGGGTTAGCAAATAGGGGTTTTCCTTGGTCAAACCCCACTTTGGTAATCAAACCCTTAATAAAATCAATGAAATGAAAGAGAATAATAAATCAGCAACACATAATGCTATTAACTTACCAAACCCTTGATGATGCAAATCTAAAGTAATGTTAATGGATGCTCCAAAGTGCTTGAATATTGCTTGATGAAATATTGTAAGATGCTTGAATGCAATGATCAATGCTTGAATATGATATGTGAATGTTGGAGGCTGTAAAATGAGGTGAAATCACTTATTTATACAAATATTGTGCCTTAGTAACCGTTCATACCTCATCACAGGCCAACATCAAGTAATTTTTCAATAAAACCCAAAAGGAAATTTGAAATATTTTAATTTTGGAGCCAAGGGGAACTCATTCACTACCCATGGAAAATGGGTCCCACATAGGGCTTGAAACTAGGTGTTAGGAATTAAATTGCATTTAATGTGGTGTGTTGGGATTATATTCAAAAATAAACTTAAATAAAGCATATGAGGGCATAAAGGGGTCAAATAAGTCATAAGAAAGAGATGAATAAGGGGAATATGCCTAAAAAAGTGTGAATCTTTGTTACAAGACTTTACAACACTTCAAGATAGAACTTGATGATGTGTAAAAATATGGTTTTTAGATGAATTATGATAAATAGAGTCTAGGAGAATGTGGAAATGTTTCACAACACTTCACAACACCTTCACAAGACTTCATTATTTGAATTTTAGTACCTAAATAAGCGTGTTCAAGCCATGTTACACCATAGAATCAGAGAAATATATATTAAACATAATGAAACAAGACCTTAAATGCCATGAAAATGTCAAGGGTCCATTTTTTCTATAGTATATTTATCCTCCACTTTAGTGAGAGGATGAACCTACTTCAAACTCACACTAAAGTAGCCATGAACATCGAGAAGAGGGTTCAAATGCACTTATGTTAGAAAGATAGAATGACAAAAATCAAGAGGGATGATCAAGCCCCCAAGATAAAGATCCCATGGAAAAATAAACATGAGAAAAAAGGAACACATAAGTGTTGAGAGTTAGATGAAGCTTCGATCATCAATACAACTAGTTGTGGATTAGATCTAGGAAAAAAGAGAATGTTCACTCACTCTAGGGTGATAGAACACATGATGATTCTGTCAGGTGAGAAGGCCCAAATGTACTCACTCTGGGGCCATAGAACTTTTGATAACTTTGGGGTGAGAAAGCCCAAAAAGAAGTAAGATATATATGCTAGTTGGTATGCACTCACAAACACAAAAGTGTCTATGGGGAAAATTCATGCCACTAGGTGGGCTTCCCACTCAACCATGCAAAATTTATACCTCGTGATAACTTTAACAAGGTGCCACAAAGAAAAAGGAAAGATTTTGATGTGAGCTTCATCAGACAAACAAAGCTTTGTATGCTTAGAACTCATGAACAAACAAGATGGCACCACATGCATGCAAGTTGTGTTATGCAAGGTGGCCATACAAGATGCAGAAATGTAAAAATCAAAATATGTAAAATGTGAAAATGTAATGTGAAAGATGTTCAAAGGATTCTTGTTTCGTTTATGTAAGGTCAGTCACTTAGGGAACATTGTGTCTTATGTATTCAAGAGAGGACCAATCAAAGAATTGTAAATTCACAACTTAGGGGATGCAGTATGTCACATCAAACCACTAAGAGGAATGTAATATGCTAAGATAGATCACACTTATGAAATACATAACACCCAATGTCATCCACAAAGTAACAAATGCATCATATAAATGACAAGGATACACTAGGAACCAAGAATGAAAATTAATTATGGTATTGTATGCCCCCCACTTTAAAGGAACTGCTACACATTGTTGTAGGAGCAATTACATTAAATTAGAAGAGAAAAGAGAATGCAAAAAGGAAAACAAGACATGAGAGAAAACTAGGAAAGCCCTATGCCAAGTCCTATGTTTCCAAGTTAGGCTGCATCATGTTAAGGAAAATGAAAAAGAAAGAAAGGGAGTTTCCCCCCAGAAAATGAAGCACACCAAACACATAAGAGATATATGGATTTGGGGTCAATATGTTTGTTGCTGCAATTTTTTTATGAAAAAGCTCAGAACTGTCATTATTCCCCAAAGCACACATAACTAGAAGAATGACACAAAGAAAATGAAAAAAGAAAAGAAAAAGAAAAGTTTTTTTTGGGTCAACATGGAAGAGACATTGCGGCCTCAACACCTTGCATCATCCCCAAAACGAAAACACAAGTGAAAAGAAAGAAAAGGAAAGAAAATGAAAAAGATTTTGGGTCAACATGAAGGAGACATTTCAGTCTCAATGCCTTGCATCATCCCCAAAAGGAAAAGCACAAGAAAAGACAAAGAAAAAGGAAAAGGGACCTTGCGGATCAACATGGAAGAGACTTAGGGCATCTCTACACTTTGCGTCATCCCCAAAAGAGAACAAAAACTAAAAAAGAGAAAAAGACAAGGACCTATTGGGTCAACATGGAAGAGACTTAGGGTGTCTCTATGATTTGTGTCATCCCCAAAGGAGAACAAAAAACAAAAAGAGAAAAAAAGCTAGCAAAACGAAAAGCAATGTACAACATATAGAAGAATATCTATGCACGAATAGAAGAAGTGTAGAAAGAGAGATAGAACGTCATACACATGATACGGGGGAACATGATACACACATAAAAGGAAAAAAGAACAAAAGGAACAAGTAATGCAATTGTAATTCAATCATTAACTAAGTTATCAGTTTCTCAATCTTAAATGGTTAAGCAAAAAATGAATAACATAGTTAAGAGACAAAGGCATGTGCATTACAAGGCCAAAGGCTAACAAATACTTGTATGCTCAAGAGAAAAAAAAGCATGAGCCAAGGGTGAAGAGAGAAAGGAGCATGCAATAGTGAGAATGAAAATATTCTACAACTATAGCATGATATGGAAATGGTGTTCTAAGGGATGATAGGGAAACGGTCAGTATTAATGAAATGATACTTTTCCAGTATCTTGTTCAAAGTTTGGCATTCTTTTGTTCAATTTCCAAGAATACGATGATATTTGCAATATGGTATGTGTGAATCAAGAGGGCGAATGACCAACCTATTTGAAGGTGGAAAAAGTATAAGACATTTTTTTAAAAGAAATTGAAGTCTTCATTCACATTCAGGTGGAGGATATGTGGGAACCTTTATCTTCTTCAATTTATAAGGTCATTTTCGCTTGCTTAATTCTCCTTGTTCATGAATAGGAGAAGGAGGAGGACCCCTAAGGATCCCAGCCTCCTTAGCATTAGAAGGAGAATGTTTAGTTGGGAGGAGCATTCAAGATCACTGTACTAGCATCCTAAAGTCTCTGAGGTTGAAAAGGATGTCTATCAAGATGAGAAGGATCTTGATATCCTAGTCCTATTGTGTTTCCTTCTATTGGGTTTTGGTCAAGAAGTTGATGAATGTTATGCTCATTGTTTGTGTCACAACCTTGTTTACTTAAAATAATAAAGCCTTTACCATATGTTTCTTCAAGGTTGATATGGGTTTTCATGACTTGGTGAGTCTAATATGGATGCACGGTTGTGTTTGATTAAAGGAACTAGGTTCACTTGAAGGAGGAACCTTAGGTCCATTATTAATTTTAGGATGTAAATATGCAAAATGATGAGGAGGTGCAAAAGGAGGAAGCTCTTGTGATTTCACGGAGGGATAAAAGTCTGCATTGTTTTCTAAGTTGTCAAGGCAATCATTGTAGAACTTGTTCATGCTAACATCATCTTCTCCAATGATTTCGACATCACAATGAGGACAATCATGAGGAGTTGAAGGAGCACAAGGAAGTTCAATGTCATTAGGGTCATAGCCAAAGGTGCAATTGGACATGTCTACCATTGATCTTAATGAAGTGCAAAACTTATTGAAAGAAAATGCCATGATGAAAATGAACTAAGATGCAATAAATGAATAAAAATAGAGATTTTGGAAAGTAAAATAGAATGTAGAAACAGGAAATTGTAATGTAGAAAAATGGCAAAAAGATGCTGAAAATATTGTCTAAAAAGAGTGCAGAGGGACTTATTCATCCTGGGTGGCGAATGAGTCCTAATATGCAAAAAATTTATGTTTTACAAAAAATTTAAGATGATTATAATTCTTTAAAGAATGCAATCAAAGATACAGAATGCAATTTTTTTCAGTTTTTCAATGATATGCAATGCAAAAATGAAATCTAAACAAAGCTTTCACTAATGCAATATCAAAAGTCCTAGAATGCAAAAACAAAACAATTTCCTAATTGAATGTTAATGCAAATGTAATCTAAGATGCAATATGCAAATGAAATCAGAAAAATGCAAAGTGTTCAAGAGTCATGTTCACCAAAATGAACCATAGATTTTTGGACCCAATAGGTCCTCTTTAACTCTTATAGGGTTTTTCACCTAAAAGGAGAGAGATTTGATCCAAAAATGCTAAGGGTTCACTCAAATTATGCTATGAAAGATGTTTTATAAGCTAAATGAAGTAAAATAAATGCAATTGAATGATTGAAAAGACTAATTATGAATGCAAGACTAAGCTTTATGTTATGTTTGAAAACACACTATGATATGTAAACAATGAAGAAAATGAAGAAATGATGCAGAACAGAATGAAATATGATGAAACAGAGTGCACCTAGATAAAATTTGATTAATCTGAAATGTCTTGAATGTTGATTGATATTATTGAACATTCATAGTGGGACTCATTTTCCCAAGGTGGCGAATTAGTCCTCCTCTTGGTGAAAAAGTGTCAGGAGCAAGTTTCTCATAGTCAAGATTTGGAATCTAACAAAACTCAAATTTTACATCCTAAGGTGGGACTCATTCGCCACTGGTGGTGAATCATTCCTCTACCATTTTTTTGGAAAATCAGGAAACAACTCTACAACACTAGATTTGAAAAGGTCTATTTGTTGGGTTGTCGAAGTCAATTCAATAGGAAACGGATAGAAAACCTTCACCAAGATTTCAATATGATTAAATAGACTCGAATCACCTTGTTGACTTATTTTCTACTTTTCAACACCTAAATACTTATTAAATCTGCATACAAAAGGCTGCAAACACACATGCAAATGGGAAAAATGGTTGAGGGTTAGAAAATAGGGGTTTTCCTTGGTCAAACCCCACTTTGGTAATCAAATCCTTAATAAAAATAATGAAATGCAAGAAAATAATAAATCAACAACATATAATGCCATTAACTTATCAAACCCTTAATGATGCAAATCTGAAGTAATGTTAATGGATGCTCCAAAGTGCTTGAATATTGCTTGATGAAATGTTGTAAGATGCTTGAATGCAATGATGAATGCTTGAATATGATATGTGAATTTTGGAGGATGCAAAATGAGGTGAAAATCATGTATTTATACAAATCTTGTGCCTTAGTAACTGTTCATACCTCATCACAGGCCAACATCAAGTAATTTTTGAATAAAACCTGAAAGGAAATTTGAAATATTTAAATTTTGGAGCCAAGGGGGACTCATTTGCCACCCATGGCAAGTGGGTCCCACCTAGGGCTTGAAACTAGGTGTTGGGAATGAAATTGTATTTAATGAGGTGTGTCAGGATTATATTCAAAAATAAACTTAAATAAAGCATATGAGGGCATAAAGGGGTCAAATAAGTCATAAGAAAGAGATAAATAAGGGGAATATGCCTAGAAAAGTGTGAATCTTTGTTTCAAGACTTTACAACACTTCAAGATAGGACTTGATGATGTGTAAAAAGATTGTTTTTAGGTGAATTATGCTAAATAGAGTCTAGGAGAATGTGGAAATGTTTCACAACACCTTCACAAGACTTCATTATTTAAAATTTAGTACCTAAATAAGCATGTTCAAGCCATGTTACATCATAAAATTACAGAAAAATATATCAAACACAATGAAACAAGCCTAAAAGGCCATGAAAATGACAAGGGACCATTTTTCTATGACACACCTCAAACATGAAATCTCTGAAGAGAAAAAAAGTGCCTCCAAGGTAGTCTCTGTATCCCCAATCAAGGTTGAAAAAAAGGAATGTGGAGACTCAAGTAAACCCTCCAAAGTAGAAACTACATAGAGGAGAGATATCCCCTCAAGAATTTTCTCCAAACCTATAGAAGTAGCCAAGTCAAAAATACCTGAAACGAAGCCATCCTAAGATTCCAAGTCTAGAAAAATGAATATGTATTGATGATTAGAAATTATGGAAGCCTCAATCAATGACTCTGGACAAGGAACCACTAAAGGTGAAGTTATATTAATAATATTTGATGGAGAAAAAGGAGAATCTAAAGAAACATTGTCAACCTCTTCAAAAGATTCAAAGTATTCCAAACAATCAAACTCCTGCATAACAATATCATCATGGGGTATCTGATCTAAAGAATGAAGAGGCATATGACATTCTAAATCATGATCATTGGGGAATGGTGGAGTATTAGGAGCTCCATATAGCTCCCAAATCTTAGTCCAAAGTGTTTGAGGATAGTCACAATGAACAATAGCTTTCAAAACATCATCAGCAGCATGCTTTGCAATAATCCCTAGAACATCATACCTTCAGTAATTTCAAGAATTTTTTTGGATATAGTTATCAGTAAGGGGGAACTAAAGCATACCAATGTGGAAAAAAATTAAGTGTTATGGGAACTTATTCTAGTGTAATTATATAATAATTACACCAACAATAGTTATGGGGGGTTAAAAGTTCAACTAAATTAGGAGTATCCATGATAGCAATTTTGCACCAAAAGCAAGCAAAAAAACACCAAGCTGATACAACTAAAACCTACACAAAAATTGACCAATGCAACCTCTTGAGATTTATTTTTCCAACATCCAAAAAAATATCACTTAGGAATTAAGAAAGACTAAATATATACTTGAATCACATCATCCACAAGTCACCACAATACTACGTGCAAGATAGCCTCTTCACAACCTGTGAGACTTGCTCACACCAACTGAAGGGAGTGCAAAGCTATTTAAATCACAAAATAATACCCCATGCTACCAATGTGGGATAATTTTTCCAATCAAATAAACCTCAAAAACTTGGGCTCACTTCCTCTTCAGCTACACAATAATGAAGCCCTAAATAATTAGGTTGAAACTTTATAAAGTATAAAGTTTTTCCACCAAAGCCAAATTTATGCCTGCTTCCAGTTGTTGCAAAATGTGACCTCCAAGTAGCAAATTGAATTCCTTTTAAATCACCTCCATGAATATGAAATGGTGGCTACAATTTTAAATTTCCTCCTTCTTATAGTGAAATCATGCCTCTCTATTGTGATTTGTGGCCTTGGGAAAATGGTATTTGTAGCAGAGATCTAGGTTAAATCACAGCCAGTCAGAAATTATTTTTGACCTACAAATTAACTAGTGTGCAAGATTTTATGTTCACGACCTAGGAAAATTCCAACCTTCATACCCTCAAAAATTCCAATTGTAGCATAACAAACCCCTATCATGACTTGAACAATTCCACTGACCCTTGGAGGGATTATAATCACTTGAAACCATAGAGGTCAGTTGAAATTGCGATGAATAGGGAGTTTAATTGTAGTCCATGATTAAGAAGAAATCACCACCAAATATGAGAGATCATGCCTATAAAGAGGGGTTAAATTGCTACAAAAAATAAATGAAAAAAACAATGATGCCTCCAACCATCCATCCAAACCTCATACGCAAGCTAGAGGCTTGCAAATATCTCCAATAATGACAACCTTGAAATTTAATAAATTTCAAATGTCAAAAAAAATTTAACAGGAAGAACTATGCCTAGATCTCCTCTGCATAAACTCTCCAGGAAGGTGAGTAGGAGGAAGAGCTTTGATACCATTTAGTAGATGACCACTCCTTCCTAATATCCTCAACCTGCAATAGCAAACCACCCTCACAAATACATGAGAGAAGAAAAGAAAATTAAATTCTACCAAAAACCAAAAGATGATATTCGAAAAATGAGATGCTAAATTACATACTGTACATTCCATTTAAAGGCATGAAAAAAGTGACAGGTGAAAAACTATCCAATACGGGAAAAAGCCACCCAAGTAATTAACCCTAAGTTAAACTTAACACTAACATGGAAGAATAACTTTGTGCTTCTCTTGTGTATGTGTGAGGGTGATTTGATTTTGTAGGTTGAGGATCTTGGGAAGGAGTTGTCATCTCTATTAGGAAATCTAGGGGGCATCTGAGAGAAATCTCTAAGAACAGTAGTGCCTTCGATAACTTTAATCAATTAGGTTGCCTCAAAGACACATACAACTATGTCCTAAAGCAGAAATAGACATAGTTCATTTTCCACATTGATCCTTCTGAGAGAAGCTCATGTAAAATTCAACAGCATGCATTTAACAGATTCTACTATAAGAACCAATAGACATGAAAGATGAGACAAAAACCATAACAAACAGATTTACGTGGGGAAAATCCTTTCAGATAAAAAACCAAACACTCCAAAGATTGAGCCATTGTATTATTTAGCAACAAATGGTTACAATACAATTTCAGGCTCATAGCCTTTACAAAGATTACATCTTGTTCATTCTGGATACAACCTGGTAGCTTACTCTCCTTGATAGATCAACCATGGCATTCATGATCAGGAGAGATTCCAGTAGCATAACTCTACCTCTCTCTTCCTCTGCTTTGGCCTCATGGCTTCGGCCTTTCAGCCAGCCACTCAGCTCTCTCTCTTCCTCTCTTGTTCTCTCTGGCTCTTAGACTCTATCTTTTTTTTCTTCAGAACGTCCAATGCATACATATATGCATTCATTCTCAATGGCCTCTGTGAATCAGTTTGCTTCCAACTGTCGAATCACAACTATCGAATCAACCAGCTCAACATCATAGATGTTTCCACTTCCTTGCATAGAAGATAATACTTCTAGGTCACACCATGTAGGACAATCTTCAAACGGTCAAGGGCGTTCAACCTGTGTTGTCATGTCAGTGAGACACTAACCGTGTCTCCCCGATGCCAACAAAGCCAACATTCAATATCGCCAAGAGTCATCCCTATCAGCAAGAGGTTACATGGAGTCCAAAGAGCTATTGCTAAGACTTTGTCATGTCACCAAGACCTCACACCGAAAATCACAAGGTATTCTAAATAGTTCATCAGTCAGCAAGACTATCGCTCTTCGCCCAGACATTACACCGAAGTCTTTAAGTCACATCGGCCTCAGCATTCTCATTGATGAGACAATCGCCATTCGATGAGACATCATACCGAAGTTCAAAGGTCATATTGATGTTAGATTTTCCATTGGAAAGACACCCACAGTTCGCCAAGACTTCATACTGAAGTTTTCAAGTCATGTCGACATGAGTATTCCATTTGGTGAGACAATCATCTTTCACCAAGACATCACACCAAGCGCTTCATGTTATACTGAAACATCCCAGTCGGCAAGACTTATCACTTTCACCAAGAGGTTACACCGAGCCCTTCAAGTCATACCGAAACATCCAACAGTCGGCAAGACTTAGGCTATCACTGAGATGTTATACCGACATCAGGTTTCCCATTGGCAAGACAATCCCTCTTTGCCAAGACATCATACCGATGCCTTCAAGTCATATCAAAAATTTCAACCGTCGGCCAGACATTCCTCATTTGCTGAGACTTCATATCGAAGTCCTTGTGTTTCTCCGATGACTCCATTTGCTAGGAGTCTCACAGAAAACACCCGATCACATGTGGCTTTGTCAGCCAGACATACCGCTATTGCCAAGAGGTCATAGCGAACCCCTTTTGTTACCCCGATGACTCAATCTTCCTATCGCCAAGACTTCATGCTGAAGTCTTTGAGTTACTGCAAAGACTCCAAGTGTATCCCCACTATCAGCGAGACATTCAATAGTCACTGAGAGTTCTTCCTGAGACCCTTGTGTTACCCCGATGACCATATCGGTGAGACACTCCTCAGTTGTTGGGACTTCATACTGAGTGTTCAAGTTACCCCGAAGACCCCAGTCGCTATAGGTCTCCCCAAAATCCGCTAGGCACCCGATAACAAACATGTGTATCTCCATCGGCAAGACATCTCCCAATCACCAGGACTTCATACCGATAGGAGCAAGTCATGTCGATTACCACATTGGCCAGACAGACCAAAGGTCACGCCGATATCAGCAAGACTTCCTATCGTCACTGAGACATCATCTCGACTATCCAAGGGTACGTCGAAGGTTTCAGATGCCGATCGCCAAGACATTCAGGAGGTCACAACAATAGTCAGGATCAACTAGTAGGTCAGCTAGACATCTCCATAGTCTCACCAAAATTTCTCACATGAGGTTTTAGCCTATAGGATTGAGACACACAATTCCAACAATCTCCTACAAATAATCTACTTTTAGTAAAATAAAAAATAAAATAATAATAATTAAACTATTAAAATATATATATTTGAAGGGGTTGACCCTACAATGCAATGATTAAGTTGCAAGGGCACTAGTTGGGATATCTAAGGTTCGAGTCTTGCCTCAACTTGCACTAATGGAGTGAAAGTTTAAATTCGGATTCAACACCATTGGATTGCCTAGGTTGATATTTTGGTAAATTGGCCTGAAAGTGGTGCTACATATGTATTTAGCCAATAATTTTAGCTAGAAATGTTGTGTATGTTTCTAACTTAGCTAGAATTAATCTTACTAGATCATATGTTCAAGACCAAAACAATTTTTAGTTAGAAATACTTAAATTCACTTATGTTGATAAGTTGACTGAAAGTGTGAGACAACTTTGTTCTTTCACCCTATAAAGATATGAATACTTTTTTTATGGGAACAATTTTGATTGAAAAAATTGAGAAGATGGCATTCCACATGAATAAAGGTAAAACTCCTAGTCTTGATCATGTCCCTATTAATACTTTTCAAGAATTTTTCAAGAGATATTTTGAGGTTTGATCTTCTAGATGTTTTTAGGGAGTCTCAACCTAATAAGATGATACTCAAATCTATTAAATCTACTTTCATAGCTTTGATTCTCAAGAAAGATGGGTCTAATTATTTTGATATCTTTTCTCTATTTCCCTTTGAAATGTTATTGATAATATTATTACCAAAATTATGGTTAATCAATTGAGGAAAATTTTGCAGCCTATCTTTTTTCTTAGAAAGGTTTTTTATGTAAGGGTGTTAAATTCTTGATGCTATTGTTATTTGGTGAAGAGACTATTCATTAAATGTACATATCTAAATATAAGGATATTTTCATTAAAATAGATATGTGTAAGTCTTATGATAGAGCTAGATGGTATTTCCTCTTAAATATTTTACCTAATTTTATGTTTAGTCAAGTGGATTGATCTGGTTATGAGTTGTGTTGCCTCTACTTCCAATTTATTTCTTCCTAATGGTATTACATCTCCTCTTTTTCTACTTCTAAGAGACTCATGAGAGAGACCCTATCTCTCCTTATCTTTTTATTTTTATGATAGAATATTTAGGTAGATAGATTAAACACTAAAGGATCATGGTTGTATCTAAGGTTTGTCTTGTACTCAAGCGAGCTAGATTTACATTGACACCTTCAGTTTGTAGGTGATACAAATTTGATGAGTGTTGCTAAAATTTGTTAGGTAACAAATTTTATAAAATATTTGGATATTTACTTAGTGGCTTCAAAACAATGGATAAATGAAGATATTTCAAGCATTTTTTCTTTAATAGTCTCATTCTTATACAAAAAATAATTGCAAAAAAAATCATATCAACATAGGAAATTTCTTAATTTATATTATTTGGGGATCTCATTATCTATTGGTAGACCTAGTAAAGAGGAGTGGAAGATAAATTTAGAGAGATTTAAAAGGCAAGCTAGTCATTGGATGTTCTAGTGGTTATCTTTTGCAAGATGTTTGATGTTGTCAAAATCTATGTTAAGCTCTTCCTATATATAAATTATTGGTACTCATAGCTTTAAGAAGATTGTCAAGGAAGTTGAGTCTCATTCTAGGAAATTCCTGTGAGTTGATAATTTTGAATCCCATAAGTAGAGTTTGGTTAACTGGGATTAGATTTGAGCCTAAATAGAATGGTGGTATTATCCTTCAATAGATTGAACTCAATATTCAATCTTTGGAATTTAATTATATTAGCATTGCTTTGATTTTCTTGACCAACTTTAATCTACAATTCCTACTAGTTATTTTGTGGGGGTTGTTCTTGATGGAATTATTCTAAGGATGCATATGTGCATAAAAGGTTTAATGGTTTGGGATACCATTAAGAGAGGATTTTTTATTCTCGAGGATGGATTATTTTGGATTATCAAAAATAATCGTAAAGCTCATTTTTAGAATGATTCATGGGATCTTCATCCACAGATTCTTTCTTCCTATCTTCTTCTTTAGCCCTTGAGTGAATATATTTTGAAGTTGACTTTTCAATTGTCATTGACTATAAGAATTCTTTTTTAGGGAAGTGTAAACAAATATTTTGGCACCCTAATACTTTCTAACACTTCTAGGGTTTTTCACCTAAAAGGAGAAAGATTGAGCCAAAATGTGATGTAAACACTCAAAGTCAATGCAAGGATGTATGAAATAAGCCTAAATTTAATGTTTGAATGCAAGAGACTAATAAACAAAATGACTTATTGATGTTAAATCTAAGAAAAGTAGAGTGCAGGAAAACACAGTGTTGTATGCAAACATTAACTAAATGACCTAAAAATGCAAATAAAACTTAATAGAAAGTTGTGAAATGAAAGGTATGCACCTAGAAGTGTGTTACAGACTTGAAGCAACTCTAAAATTCTGGAAATACTGATTTTTAAGCCAACTGGAACACTTTGCGGACAAAAGGGACACTTTGCAACAAGTTGGGCAACTTAGTCCTAGTTTCGAGGAAATTGCTCAAAAACCCATTTTGGAAAAATGGGTATCTACATATACAAAATCTTCAAAAAGTAGGTCCAGTGGGACTAATTCACCACTAGTGGTGAATTTTTCCACTTCTGAATCTTTGAGAATTTGGAAGTGGAAGCAGAAGCCCTAGGTTTGCCCGTCGATTCCCTACAGGTGTCCACTTCTAAAACTCTGATTTTTGGACTCGAACGTGACTTTTACTTGATATTTTTTCTTGGTCAATAAGGATATGTCTTCAAAACATCTTCAAAAAAATCTTCAGTGATCTTCAAACCCTCAAAATACCTAAATTTGCAAAAAGACAAGAAGAGAAGAAGAGATGTTGGATGTTAGGGCATGGGGGTTTTCCTTGGTCAAACCCATTTTTAGGTAATTAAACCAAATGAAGAAAAGAATGTAATGAAGCAAGAAACAATGGATTTATTACCTTTCCATTATGTTTGACCTTGATTTTCTGCAGCAACACGTGAAGAATCTACTCTTAAATGACTTTGGAAGTTATCTTGATGACTTGCAATGATAAAACCCTAGCTTTCTTAAGAAAATTAATTGATGGAATGAAATAATTCTAGTGAAATGAGATGGAAAACCCTTTATTTATATGCAATTATGCATTAATTCCCGAAAATACCTCATCACAAGTCGACCTTAGGTCTTAGGGAATAAAAACCTAAATGTAATTTAAGTTAATTTTGATTTTTGTGCCACATGGGACTAAGTCACCCAAGGTGGCGACTTAGTCCACCTAGGAAATTTTGATTGGCTGTCAGAGATCAAGAAGTATTAAATGTTGTTTATCAGGTTCTTCTTCAACAAGACAATTAATTAAGGCCTGTAAGTGCATAAAGGGGCCATTTAAAGCATAAGAAAGGTGTAAGTATTGATGAAAAGCCTAGGAAAGTGTGAAAGTTTGTTACAAGACTTTACAACACTTTTAAATAGGTCTTGGTAAGGTTATTTAGGTGAACTATAACATTATGGTCCTAGAAAAGTGTGAAGATGCATTACAACACCTTACAACACGCTTGCAAGACATCAATAAATGTATTTTATTCAATTTGCAAGGACCCAAGACATAGTGTGGATGCATAAAGTGCCTCACAACACTAAATCAAGGCCTCATTAAGTCCAATCTATCATGAATTATTTTCAAATCAAGCAAGCAAAAAAGGGATACTTTTTCTGTGTCCACATTTACCCCCACTTTAGTGAGAGGATGAAATTTCTTCAAACTCACACTAAAGTAGACATTCAAGAGAGATCTGAGTGTACAGATGCAGAGATCAAGAAGGTAGTCAAGCCCCAAAGATCAAATCACAAAATGAAAAGAAATAAAATGGGGTAGGAAAGATGCACTCACTCTAGGGCCACAAAACATAAGTTCATCCACAAGGTGAGTAATCCACAATACGCTCACTTTGGGGCCACAAAACTTTAGGTTGTCCATGGGGTGAGTTATCCCAAAAGATAAAACATATTCTAGTTGGTATGCACATAGGTGGTTATGGGGAAAGTCATTCCTTGGAATGGGCTTCCCGCTCAACCATATCAAAGTTATACTTCCTGATAACTTTCATAAGGCGCCACAAAGGAAAATTATTTTTGAGCTCTATGAGGTAAGAAAAACTTCATATGCTTGACACTTATAGACATTGTTAATGCAATATGGTGTAAGGTTTGTTCAAAGGGATTTTTCTCTATTCATGCAAGGTCTCATCTTAGGAAATAGCATGCTTAATGTATCCAAGAGAGGAAAAGTGCAAATGGTCTCATATTGTTTCCAAGAGAGGACAAGTGCAATGTATCATCCTGAGCAACATTGTATGTAATGTTTCCAAGAGAGTAAATCACAACAAAAAGAAAATCACACAATGAAATGAGAGTGGTGATGAGTTCCCCCACTTTAAAGCGGTTGCTAACACCATTACTGTGAGCAATTTCTTTAAAGTAGAAGGAGACATGAGATCTTACTCGAAAATCCCTATGCCAAGTCATATGTTTTTGAGAAGCTACATCATGAAAAAAGGGTAGTATGTCACATGCGATCCAACTTAAGGCACATTGCCCACATCTCAAGCTTGCTCTTATATATTCATGAAAGGTTAACAACTAGCCAAAGGAGGCAACAAAAAGTGACATATGAGGACAAGGCTACACAACCCCTTGCCCCCACTAAGTGCAGGACAAAGGTGAGCCAAAATGATTGAGAAGATGCATGGAAGAGTGAAAATCAGTATCAATTAGAGGAATTAGGTTCCCCCACATAAGGAAGAACACCAAACTCCTTAAGATGTTGGATTTTACAACTCAAATCCTTACATTCATTAGTGAAGTGACCATGGACTCTATGATAGGCGCAGAATGAAGTCTTGTAATAGCATTTCTTTTGAGTTCTTGGAGGAAGGGAAATCAAGTGATCTTGGAGGAGTCTTGACAAGATACCTTCTTGATCAACATTAGAATATTTTCCTATGGTTTGTGTTAAAGATACATCTTTCTTAGTAGTAGATGTCATACCTATGCAAAACTTTGCAGATTGTGAGACTTTATTCACTCCTTCATAGGAGGGTGTAAAATCTAGTGAACTCCAATCATTAGTGTTTTGTGAGATAACATTTACATTAAGCGAGGATGTATTGGTGTGTTTAAAGTTGTGTTTAAAGGAGAATGATCAGTAGTGTTAATAAGTTTAGGATTCTTTATAGTTAAAATTGGTTGAGAGGAATTGTTTGTGA
Source organism: Sequoia sempervirens (assembly GCA_007258455.2). Lineage (NCBI taxonomy): Eukaryota > Viridiplantae > Streptophyta > Pinopsida > Cupressales > Cupressaceae > Sequoia > Sequoia sempervirens. The sequence continues at coordinate 44,608 of VDFB02278968.1, forward strand.
TATTATTAATGTTGAGTGAAGGTTTGGTTATATCTATTAAAGGGTAATAACCAATACCATGAGATGTTTATTGCATAATGGGATCGATAGGGTTACAGATACCGTGTTCATGAGGACCACATCCTTTTCCATAGTAGTAAAGTTGTTTCATAAGATCATAACCTTTTCTACTAAAGCTTTTTCATCGCTTTTGAATCGGGTGTTTTTTCCTTGCTATGTACATCAAAGGTTGTGTAATTTTCTTCTTTGTCTAAAGTGGTTGAGGTGGGTGCAATTGAATGGTCATTTTATTTTTCATTTCTCTCATTTTAATCTTTGTGTATGATCTTGTATTCACACATGACTAGTCATGTTCGAAATCCAAGGAACCCCAATCATCTTCTAATAGTTGTGTGACTTTGTCAATAGGTTGTTCGTTGTTGTTTTGTTGTACGGGTTCCACTGGTATAGTTGATTTTGATGTGTTTAAGTAATTTTTTTTGTTTTTATCAAGTTGTAAAACACTATGAGGTTCAGGATCAATGTCAAGGGTGTATACTTTGTTGTTGTGAATATATTTCATTTTTTGATGAAGAGTGGAAGGCACAACTTTCATTGCATTAATCCATTGTCTGTCTAAGATAAGATTACTTGAAAGTTCATAAGGCATGACATGGATTGGTGTATTCAAGGTGGCCACTCCAATGGTAAGAGGTATAACAATCACCCCTAGCGATTTCTTTCGAACATTATCAAATCTCGTAATAGATAAAAAAAAATCAGGTTGAATGGTTGATTGATCAATGCCAAGCCTATCTAGAAGGCTCACACTACACACATTAAGGGAAAAACCAGTGTCAACAAGAGTTCTATTTATCCCTTTTTGTTTGTATTGTGTGATGATCATGAACGCATCATTTTTTTTTTGCACATCCAAAGAGGGGAGTTCACTTTGGTTGAAAAAAGTGTCAGCATTGTGTTCTTGAATTATAGATGTTATGTCATTTGGTTGCACATTAGAAGGGATAGGAACTTGTTGCAAGGCTGCATGGATCATGTTGTGATAGTGAGGGGAGGCTTGAATAAGATCCCATAAGGATATATCTTAGTAGGAGTATTGTTTAGTTGTTTAATAAGATTGTACTGCTTAATGGGTGAATTTAAGTGAGGATCTCTAGGAAAAATGGGATTAGGTATAGGTAATGGTGTTAGGGTAGGTTGTTGTGGTTGCAGATTGTTGCAAGTGTTATATGTATGAGCAATGGTATTATGACTCAGTTTTTGTAACACATTAGTTTGAGGTGGGTAAAGAGTAAACTCGGATTTAGGTGGAGGAAAAGGTTTATGTGATGGTGGGTAAAGGATGAGTTGAGGTTGAATAATATTAGCATCCCTTGGTAAATGAGAGTCTAAAAGGGACTGTTCATGGAAGGGAGTAATATTATTATTGTCAATGTTAGCCTTATCTTGTATAATAGCCTCCCTAAAAGGAGAGTATTTTGGAGAACCATAATCCACATGTTCATAACATTTGAGAGTTGGTTCTTCTAAAAGGACTTCGTCATGAGTAAGGGAGTTATGAATGGTGGAATTTGTTTGATTATTGAGAGTGGGGAGATTAGAAGAAGAGTCTATTTGATTCTTAGTTGTTTCTAAGGTCTCATTCTCTTGTTCCATATTATCTACCCTACTAGGAGTGCTTGTAATATGTTCATCCAAGTTTAAGGTTTGTAAATTAGCTTCATTACAAGTGGAGGAGGCATCAAGAGAAGGACCACTATGATTTTCAAATAGATTATCCCAAATGGTAGGAGCATTAGGGAAGGGAGGATCAAGGGTTTCATGATTCTTAAGAGGGATATATTTTAACACCAACCTATCCTCTTTACATCGAGGAGGGATATTAGGAGATGGACAAGTTTGATTGTCATGGTTACGAAGACTAGGTAAGGTGATATATAGAAATGTGTCTATGATTTCATGTTCTTGTTGTCTAACATCTTCCAAAGGGGAGTGAGGAGATGGGAAATCAAGACCCTCAAGGCTTGTATCTTCTTTCACCGAGATATCTTCGTCACTAATAGGAGAGATATCAGGAGAAGAACAAGTATGATTGTTATGATTGTCTACACTACCATTCTCACCAATGGGTAATGTAATGTTAAGGATTGCATCAATGGTTTGACTATGACTAACATGTTTCTTAATGACTTCATCGGTATAATCAAAATTGAATTAATAGGAGGGGATGTTATACTTATACAATACATTGTTGAATAAATCAAAGCCACATCTTTTGAATGAAAACATGTTATGTAAAAGTAAATAAGGTGCAATGCAATTTTCATATGGAAAACAAAGTAAGTTGTTGATTATACTATGTAACAATTTGAAAGATGAAATGTTGGAGATGAAAATATCAAATTAAACAAGGCATGAAATGAGCTAATTTAAGCTAATTTTGATAAAATGCATGTTACAGAAACTCAACTAATGGATACATATAGGTACAGGCATCAAACAAAAGCTTAAAAATAGGGTTTCCAGCTCTGTAAAAGGCTATTTCAGGGGTGAATAGGGACTAAGTCGCCCAAGGTGGCGATTTAGTCCTAGTAGGGATTTGTGTGAGATTTTTCAAATTTTTCTGATAGAATTTCATGGCCTCTATACTATATAATGCAAACCTTAGATGCACATGCAAAATTTCTAAGATTTTCAATGATTTAGGATGTAAAAATGCTCATAATGGAAATGATTTCAAAAATGACTACCCTAGATTGACATTTTTGAGCTAGATGCATGAAACAAATGTTTTGAAAACTTTCTAGACTTATAGTATATGATACTAGGAGGCTTAGGAAGCACAAAAATGATGTTTCTGACACTATAACTGACAATTAAAATTCAAGATAGGGACTAAGTCGCCCAGATTGGCGATTTAGTCCTAGTTAGGGTTTTTGGCAAAAAAATTAGGAATTTCCAATGGGTTTTGATGACTTATGTACTGTATGATGTAGACCTAACATGAAAATATATTTTTTCAATGATTTGCAATGATTGGAGGTGCAAAAATGCATCCTATATGCACTTTCACTAATGCAAAAAAATTGAAACCCTAGATGCAAATTAAGCAATGCCAATCCTAATGCAAAGCTAATATGAGCTAAATCTAGGATTATGAAGGAATCCAAAATAGAAAAGAAGGTATTCTAAATGAAGGTTCACCATAATGTAAACAAATATTTTGGCACCCTAATACTTTCTAACACTTCTAGGGTTTTTCACCTAAAAGGAGAAAGATTGGGCCAAAATGCGATGCAAATACTCAAAGTTAATGCAAGGATGAATGAAATATTCCTTAATGTAATGTTTGAATGCAAGAGAATAATAAAGGAAATGACTTATTGATGTTAAATCTAAGAAAATTAGAGTGGTAGAAAACATAGTGTTGTATGCAAACATGAACTAAATGACCTAAAAATGCAAACAAAACTTAATAGAAAGTTGTGAAATGAAAGGTATGCACATGGAAGTGTGTTATAGACTTGAAGAAACTCTAAAATTCTAGAAATACTAACTTTTAAGCCAATTTGGACACTTTGTGAACAAAAGGGACACTTTGCAACAAGCTAGGTGACTTAGTCCCAGTTTCGGGGAAACTACTCAGGAACTTGTTTCAGCCAAATGGGTATCTGAATCTACAAATTATTTGAAAAGAAAGTTCAATGGGACTAAGTCACCACTAGTGGAAACTTAGTCCACCTCTAAATCTTTAAAAAATTTGAAGTGGAAACAAAAGCCCCAGGTCTGCCCATCGGTTCCCTACAGGTGTCCACTTCTGAAACTCTTATTTTTGGATCTAAATGCAGCTTTAAGTTGATATTTAGGCTTGGTCAACAAGGATATGTCTTCAACAAGTACTCAAAAAAATCTTCAATGATCTTCAAAACCTCAAAATACCTACATCTGCAAACACACAAGAAGAGAAGAAGAAATATTGGATGTTAGGGCATGGGGGTTTGCCTTGTTCAAAACCCTTTTTAGGTAATTAAACTAAATGAAGAAAAGAATATAATGAAGCATGCAAAAATGGAGTTATTACCTTGCCATGATGTTTGACCTTGATTTTTTGTAGCAACACATTAAGAATCTGCCCTTGAATGACTTTGGAAGCTATCTTGATGACTTGTAATGATAAAACCCTAGCTTGCTTGAGAAGAATGGTGAGTGATTGAGAAGATTGATTGATGGAATGAAATAATTATAGTTAAATGAGAAGGAAAACCCTTTATTTATACAAAATTATGCACTAATTCCTGAAAATACCTCATCACAGGCTGACCTTAAGTCTTGGGGAATAAAAAACTAAAAGAAATTTAAGTTAATTTTGATTTTTGTGCCACATGGGACTAAGTCACCCAAGGTGGTGACTTAGTCAACTTGGGAAATTTTGATTGGTTGTCAAAGATTAAGATATATTAAATGTTGTTTATGGGGTTCTTTAACAAGACACTTAATTAAGTCTTGTAAGTGCATAAAGGGGCCATTTAAAGCATAAGAAAGGTGTAAATATTTATGACAAGCCTAGGAAAGTGTGAAATTTTGTTACAAGACTTTACAACACTTTGAAATAGGTCCTGGTAAGCTTATTTAGGTGAATTATAACATTCTGGTCCTAGAAAAGTGTGAAGATACGTTACAACACCTTAAAACACTCTTGCAAGACATCAATAAATCTATTTTATTCAATTTGCAAGGACCTGAGACATAGTGTGGATGAATAAAGTGCCTCACAACACTAAATCAAGGCCTCATTAAGTACAATTTGTCATAAATTATTTTCAAATCAAGCAAGCAAAAAAGGGATACTTTTTCATGTGTCCATAGGAAGTATTAAATATATAGCTTGAACTATTCTAGTAGTTGGCTTAGAGGAGGTTCATCTAAAGCTCAAGCTACTCTCATATCTATTCTTAAGGATTAATCTCGTTGTTCTCTAGATGAAGATGATTATCTTGCTTGGGGTTATGATTCCAAATAAGTGTATTCTATGAGTCTTAGATATTGAATCCTATAGAATAAGCAAGATGGGACTAGAGATTTTCTCCAATAGAGAAAAATATGGAATAAATTTAACTAGCCTAAATAAAATATTTTTATATGGTTTGTATGTCAAATAAGAAAGAGATCCTTTATTGGCCCTTCAAAATTTATTATATGTCCAAATATTAACAAAATGTTGATTAATTCTTCTTTTAATGACCTTTCTCTTTGGGAACTTAAGAGATTGGTGACAATAATAGAATTGACCTATTATTCATGCTTCATCTTTAATTAAATTTTAGGAGAATTTAGGATGTCCCCCTACATCAACCTTGTCCCTTATGGTTGCTTGGGATATTGGTCCTATTTTTATTCTTTGGTAGATACAGCTAGAGAGGAATCATAGAATCTTCAAGGATCACCAACAGCTATTTGAATAGGTTTAGAAGAATATTATGATAATGCCTAAAGAAAACATTAATGCTAAATATTATTTTAAAATAATTTTATTTTCTTGAGATTCACTTCTTTCAAGTAGGTTGGAACTTTAAAATATTTAATTTCTATATAGTTTTAAAGCTTGGTTATCTAAAAAGGTGAATAGTTGTGGTAAGGGGTGCCCTTCCCCTTCTATTTTTCCAAAATTAATATGGATGGTTCCTCTCAAGGTAGCCTGAGTGGTACTAGAATTGGAGGAATTGGTCATGATAGTGATGGTATGGTCCTTTTTCGTTTCCTCTTACTTGATGGATACTACATCTACCAAAGTAATGGAAGCTCAAGCTATTTTGGTGGCTCTCGAGAAGGCATGTGAGTTAGGCTTAAAAAAGATTATTTATGAAACTAATTCATTTATTTTGATTTATCTTCTAAACAAGAAGGTTTCTCAAGTGTCTTCTTGCATGATTGCTTATTTAGTGAACTAAATTCTTCATCTATCTTTGAATTTTAATTTTTTTTAATTTTCCTATATTCTTTAGAAATGAAATGGTGTAGTGAATTCTCTTGTCAAGTGGGCTTCAAAAGAAGATAAGCATTGACATGTTTCTAAGCGTAGGACCACTACCTTTTAATAAATCATCTCATCTAATGTATTTAAAATGGTCATATTTAATTGTCATAAGAGGATTGATCCTTTAAGTGATCATGGTGATTTGAGTTATTTTGGATTCTATAGACTCTAGTATAGGGGTAGACCTTCTTGAATTTTCCTCCTCCTTACGTTAACAATGACTCTTTACAATTTGAAAATCTCAAAAATATAAAATATAATCCAACACTTTTTTAATATATTTATTTTTACTTTTTCTTTAAAATAAATTAATTAATTAATAAGGCAGATAAAATAATAACACAAATGAAAGGGGCACATAATATAGGCTAGAAACATAGAGGAAAAAAGGTTATGCACTTTTCTAGATTTCGCACCCCGTCTCCACAAGATGTTCTCATTGTCCAACTATGGTTATACGATATTTCTAAAACTGAGATTTAAACTAGCGGAACAGAGTTGATCGAATACTCGGTACAGACATCTTACTAGTGCGCAGCAAAAGCTTAAAAAAAAGTGTCGGCCAACTGTTCCTACAACAATTCTTGTAGCCTCTGCATTATGGAAGTTGTACAATAATTGTGTGAAGCCAACAGTACTGAAACTACACCACTCTTGTTAACTTTTAGGGCGGCTGAGACAGTGAAGGAAAATGATTGTGACAAACATTTAATTTGTCTGTTTATCAACACGATAACATCAACTGTAACCCACAATAAATATAAATATACAATGTACATTGTACAATATTCCCATAGGCAGTCTAAATAGAGCAGAATAACTTTAATATAATGAAATTTGATATTTTTAACAGGGGCGCAGAACAATTTATTCTATAAATATGGAGTACCAAAGAATGCAAACTATAAATATAAACTGAGTCGATCTTTCCTTTGAGCAATTTATCAGTTCTCATCTTTCAGGAAAGCTGCAGGGTGTAATATGTCCCTCTATGCCACTACCTGCTCTTCAGCTGATCCCTCTAATAACATAATATATAACTATGATGTTTTCCTCAGCTTTCACGGCCCCGACATCCGCCATGGTTTCGCTGCTCGACTATATCGTACTCTTTTTGGAGTGGGTATTCCGACGCTCATAGACAAAGAAAGCTTACACAAGGGTCACAACATGTCCTCCTGTTTAGAGCAAGCCATAATGTCAAGTAGAATCTCTATTCCTATTTCTCCAAAAACATCGCCGACTCAAATTGGTGCTTGGACGAAATCTCGTTTATGGTGAACCGTGATGTCAGAATCTTTCGCTTGTTTTATGATGTTCTTGCATCAGACGTTCGCAACCCGGATGGAGGTAAATATGCACAACATTTCAAGCAGCATGAAAGTGAGAAAAAATTAAGTCCCGAGAAAATCCATGAATACAAAAGCGCATTAAAGAGTGTTGCAGATCGATCTGGTTGGTCGCACGATCAATATTCTGGGTAAGCCTCTGCCGAAGTGCTTTTTTTTTTTCAACTTTCCCATTTCAATTTATAAAGTATTCTACTAACATTAGTTTACGCTTTTGCAGAGAAGAAGATTTGATTAAAATTGTTTTAAATTATGTTGTCAAATTCTTACTTTGAGACAAGGTGTATCTGGACATTCCAAAATGTTTTGGTTTAGACTGGCGCGTGGAGCGAGTCAGCAAATTATTGAACGTAGAGGATTGCCAGGAGAAGATTGTGAAAGTGGGTATGCATGGCATGGAGAGGATGGGTAAAGCCACCCTTGCCAAGCTTGTTTACGTAAAATACTTGCACTCTCAGTTTGAAGTGCATTGTTTTGTACTGGGTGTGGGAGAGAGATTTCATGAGTTAAATGGTCTTGTAAAGCTGTAGACCCAGATACTCAAGAATGTATCAGAATTTAGAGGCGAAGTAGATCATGTTGATAGAGGTAAAGCTCTCCTGCAACACTTTCTCAAGGGTAAGAAAACTCTCGTCCTATTGGATGACATTCAAAGCTCCAAGCAGCTAGAAGCTCTTGGAGGAATTACACTGACTACGGGGCAAGTCGTCATTTGCTTATTACATCACAAAATCAACAAATTCTAAAATTAGCCAAAGTTGATGAAATGTACAAGGTAGGGAAGCTTTCTCACGAACATGCTATGCAATTGTTTAAGTTCCACGCCTTTTCTAATTCCTGCCCTCCAGATAGAGAGCTACAAACTCTGAGCCAACAATATTGTTAGTGCATGTGAAGGCCTTCCTCTTGCCCTCCAACTTCTTGGTAAAAGCTTGTTTGGTGAAATAGATAGAAATGTATGGAAATACCGGGCAAACAAGTTAGGGTGTTCGCCTAATCTGCTAAAGATACTTAGAGTCCCCTACGACGCCCTTGATTCTATTGTAAATGAAATGTTTCAGAATATAGCTTGCTTTTGTACTGGGAGGAACAAAGAACTTGCTATGATCTTTTGGGCAGAACTGAAATGGAGTTGGTATTCGTTCTCACACATCTGTTGCAAAAGTCCTTGGTAAACTTGGGCCCTAGTAATGAACTGCTGATCCATTGCTGCCCCAAAGATTTGGGAAGAGATTTAGCAAAAGAAATGAATGCTTAGTCCCATAAAAGCACAAGACTATTCGATGAGGACATGTGTGTAAAATCTTAAGCCCAGGATAATACAACCACTATTGGCAGGAGCAACAAATATAAAACATAGAAACAAAGAACAAAGGAAATAATTCTTTTACACAAACACAAGACTTTTCTTTTATTTATCTGATAATAAAATTCATTGCATATGACCTCTCTTTATATAGGTTTTGCATTACCAGTACTAAATATAGTTCATGCATGCATTGAACTAAAATAGCTTGTATAAAAAATAGGACTGCACATGACAGCTACAGTAAACATGCACTTACAAACAGTTATTAAAATTAATTGTTTATTAATAACACTACATGACATCCTCAGTAAATTGCATGGCAGTGAGGCTCATGCATCACTTTCCAACATACTCCCCTTTGATGTAAGACTCACAATACAGTGTTAAAGTTTTGTAAACTGAACCTGAGCAACTTAGTGTGCAGATAGACTCTCTTAGATCACAAGGTTTTCCATTCTTTTCTCTAACATTGTAGTGTAGAAAATTGTACACTCTTAAAAGCGAGGCAATTTCACACTTAAATCCCAACAAAAAGCATTTAAAACATTCAAATCCTGAAAAACCCACCTCAAAAACTTTACGTGGGACTGGCGAATGAGTCCTCTTTGGTGGGACCCATTTCGGGCATTTTTCAAATTTGAGCAAGAATTCATCAATTTAATTCAAGTTTTTGATGGATGTCGGCCTTTGAGATCTAATTAATGGTCAATTAGGTGTCAATGCCTATAAATACAAGTTTCTAAATCATTTTCATCGTATCCAAGCAAATCAAGCATAATTCTAAGCCATTGGAGCAAGCAAATTCAAAATTCAAGTGTTTAGAATCTTTCACAAGACTATTCAAAAGTCTATTTGCAGCAAAGTTGAAGCTTTGGAGCAGCATTCAAGTGTTTTTGCAGGTCTTCAAGCTCACTTTCATTCAAGATCTAGCATTTTCAAGGGTTGATCATGGATGTCTATGGCGAATCATGAAGAATTCTAGGTTGGGGAGATGCAACTAGCCATCAAGCCAAGCCTAAGGACTTGTTTTCTAAGTGATTCCATCTTCCATTGTCACTCTACTTTTAGCCTAAGGAGGGTTTACATATCATTGAAATTCATTTGAGGTGATTTAGGATCTCCTAAAGTGAGTCTTGCATCATTCAAGTTTCATTTGTGCATCTTGTTCTTTCATATTAGAATAGGATTGCATCATGTTTCAAATTTCTTAGTCTTAGACACACTTAAGGTTAGGGTTTATATGCACATTCCATTATTTCTTTCAAAGTTTAATTACCAAACTAGGGGTTTGACTGAGGCAAACCCCCCATTAGAAAATCAAGTTATATTCTATTTTGAAGGTATTATCGTAGGTCCAGATCAGAAACTCGGTTTGGGAGAAAAGTGCAGGTTTTGGAGTGCAAATCAGAGCTTTCAATTTTTGAAAAAGCGGAACAAGACTGATTCGCCATTAGTGGTGAATGAGTCCCACTAAAGGTTTCTATCAAATTTGTTTGTAGGTTCTATTACTCTTTTCCCCGAACCAACTTTTAGGGCAGAAACCCTGATCTCGGACTAATTCACCTAGGTTGGCAAATGAGTCCAAATTGGTCAAAAAGTCAAAATTTCTAGATTTTCAGAGCTATTTCCAGTCAGCTCAAGTATTCTAGTGCACACCATTTACATTTTCACCTTTCTATTATGTTTTACTTACATTTCTAAGGCATTTTCTAGGTCATTTAGGATTAGTTTGCATATCACACTGTGTTTTCCAATATTTTGTGTTTTCCAAGTTTACACTTTGTGGTGAACCCCTCATTAGACATCATTTAGCCCTTAGGACAATCCCCTTTGCAAAATTTAAATCTCCTTTGCATTGGAATCTCAAGGGTTTGTTCTTGAGTGAAGTGTTGAGATTTGTCTCTCTCCTTTTAGGTCCAAAACCCTAAAGGTGTAAGAGAGCCTACAAATTTCACCATTTCAAACATAAAGAAGAGACTACCTCTCAGATCATATGACACCTTCTTTCTTTTAACATGCCAACATTTAGATTTATACAACCTATTGAACATATCTATAACTTTTTTCCAATTGGATCCATCAATCCTTCCATAATTTATCTTCATAAAATCTTTCTCAAATTGTCTATTTCAAGTTCTCTATTCCAGCATGATTTTTTTGAATGATTCTTCAACCCACAAATTGTACAAGGATGAAGATCCCAACATTTCTCTTTATTATGTCCTCCCCTAGGACAATGATAACATTCCATAAACTCCATACTTTTAGTTGATTTGCATGAACTTGTAACACTTGTTACATTATTTCTATCTCTCTCACCATATCCTAGGCCTTCACTTTTTGGCCTCATAGCTAGCTAAATGGGATCTCTCATTCCTTGCTCATGTTTTCCCAAACCTTTTCCTTCACATCCCATTTTCTTCATAATTTTCAAACCAACATTTGTTGTTAAAATCACAAGCTGCAAAATCTTTAGTTTCAAACACATCTTCATCTTCAACTTCACGTTCTTTACCTGAAGAAACTTTAGCTACATCACCCATATCAAATGAAGAATACAAATCATTTGTATCTCATGCACCATCACACAACTGACCTCAAACACTCATTTTTTTTCTCCAACAACTTTAGCTTTCCTTTCATATCTTCATTCTTTTTCTTGACATCATCAAGCAACTTCAATCTTCCTTCTAGCTCTTCTTTTTTCTTTTTCACTTTTTCTAATTCTTTTTATAGATTTTCATTCTCACACAAATAATTGCATCTTTCTTTTGAAAACTCTATTATCTTCTCTATCAATTCTAAGTTACACTTTTTGAACTTCACTAATTCTTCTATCAAACCATTTTTTTCACACATTAAATTTGAAGTTTCTTTCTTCGCCTTCTTACCAATCTTTCCCATTAAAACAAAAAATTTAAACTCACCTTCTTAAAAACTACAAACACTTTCTATCTCCTTTGGTCATGATTTGATAACAAACACTTATCTTCTACAAATCTCCTTTTTTTAAAAATGGATGAACACCAATTAATACAACACAATTTTATTTTACCTTGCTTATATACTTACTATAAACTTCTTTCAACCTTGCAACTTCTTCAAAAAAACCATTTGTGAACAACTATCTCCTTCGCTATGGCTTTAAAAATTCCATCTTTTGTTGGGTGGCTACACACAGCGAATTCTTTGCTTCACCTCAAATATATACCTGCAACCTTTTGTTTTTGCATCCTCCCTCAAACAACACGTAAACGGGTTCTTCCTTTTTGGGCAAGTATTCCTTAATTTCTAGCTACTTTTTCTTCACAAAACACTAACTGTTGTCTCTGTTTATTATACTATGAAACACTTCAAACACTTCTGTAACTCCTTTAACTATAGTAGCTGATTTCAAAATAGCAAAATTTCTACAATCTTTTCATTCTCATTGACAGGTGCAACCTTCTTATTATTGGTAGTGATTTGTGTTGAAAATAGAGGAAAGCAAAAACTACAAACTGCATACAAGATAAGGAAACTAACCATAGATTCACAAACTCATAAACAGAATTACATCATAGAGAGAAGAATATTAGAACAGATCAAAATTTATATTAATGCCATATTCTTAATATAGAGCTGCCAGTGCTCTCTCTCTAACATTCCTTTTTTCATTCATCAAAAATAGAGTATATCACTTCTTTTACAAAACAAAGTACATCTCAAAGAGAACAGAGGAAGCTTCACGAATACGCCACAAAATATTGAAGAGTCTAGAAATATTGAACAAGAAGAATGTAGAAGCGGAAAGAGAGAGGAAATTAATACGGTAGGAGAAGTAGATGAGGAATGATGGTAGGGGAGATTAAATTAGCTGAGCTAGAAGACACATCTACCAACACTCCCCCTTAATCTTCACTACCATGTATGTCTACAATACAAAGTCCTTTCCAAAGATGCTCAAAAACATTCTTTGAAAGCGGTTTTGTAAAGATATCTACTAGTTGTTCTTCAGGCCTGCAAAACTGAAGATGTATGTCACCATTGTTCACCAATTCATGAATAAAATGGTACCTTGTATCAATATGCTTGTTCCATTTATGAAAATCATGATTTTTAGATAAAGCAATTGTTGAATTATTATCGCAAAAAAAATTTGATGGTTCTTCTTGCGGATGCTTCAAATCTGAAAGTACTCTTCTCATCCACACTGTTTGGCAAGCTACTAATTTGGGTGCAACATATTCCACTTCAGCTGATTAGAGTGTCACAATTGGTTGTTTTTTTGATGCCCAAGAGATAGCTACTGATCCTAGATGAAATATATACCCTGAAGTGTTTTTTCTATCATCCATGCTACCTCCCCAATCACTATTTGTATATCCAATTAGCTTGTAGTCATCTGAAGATGTGTACAAAATCCCAAAGCTCTTAGTTCCAACTATATATCTTAAAACTCTTTTTCCAACTTTCCAATTTGCGATTCCTTTGGTTTGTCCATGAATCTAGAAATGAGACTAACACCATACATGATATTTGGTCTTGTGGTGGTTAGATACATAAGGCTGCCAACTAATCTTTTAAATAAAGTTGCATCAACACTAGGACTTTTGTCATCCTTTCTAAGTTTTAAACCCAATGCAACAGACTGTGTAGGAGCTAGATTTACATTTGTCATCTTAAATCTCTTCAACAAATCATTAGCATACTTTCTTTGACAAATAAAAATGCCTTGGTCATTTTGACTTACCTCTATACCAAGAAAATATCTCATGAGCCCCAAATCAGTCATATCAAATTCTCTTTCCATGGTTTCCTTGAATGAGTTAGTTGACATGTTACCTATGAATATCAAATCATCTACACACAAGCACACTATCAAGATTTCTTCTTCATCATTCACCTTGACATAAAAATTTGGTTCATTTCCACACTTGTTAAACCCATTGTTCACAAAATAAGAATCTATCATGTTGTACCAAGTTCTAGGAGCTTGTTTCAAACCATATAGTGCCTTTTTCAGTTTGTATACTTTGTATTCTTCTCCCAAAACTTCATAACCGGGTGGTTGTTTTATATACACTTCTTCTAAAATGCCATTCAAAAATGTTGATTTAACATCCATTTGGTAAACCTTCCAATTGTTGTGAGCTGCTATAGATAAGACCATTCTTATGGTATCCAATCTTGCCATGAGTGTGAATGTTTCATTGTAGTCTACGCCCAGCTATTGTGTGAAGCCTTTAGCTACAAATCTTTCCTTGTGTTTCTCTACTTTTTCATGAGCATTATACTTTGTCTTGTAAATCCACTTAACTCCAATCACATCCTTTCCTTTAGGAAGCTCTACTGGATCCCAAGTTTGATTCTTTTCAATAGATTGAATTTCATCATCCATGGCTACAATCCAATTGTCATCCTTAATTGCATCTTCAAAATAAATTGGATCAACTTGTCTTAAGAATGCAAAATTAGAGCATAAATCATCATTTTCAGCCTCTTGTATTTCATCATATATCTCCTTTAGACTTCGTGTCTTCTTTGAAGTGTTTATAGACCTTGATCTTAGTGATGCAAGTGTTGGATTAGAGGACTCATTGCTATTATTACTTGCTAGAGTAGTTGGATTCAGAGTGGTAGGTGTCTTAGAAGGTGTTGTAGAAACATTTGCTTATGTAGTAGGATTTACGTGCATTGAGTTTCATTCTCTTCATTCTCTTGTGGAACATTAGCTACAACTGTAGTTGTTTTGTCTATGCTGCCATCACACACTTCTTCCTCAACAAACTCAACATCACGACTTATTATCAACTTCTTTATAATAGGATTGTATAACTTGTATGCCTTGTATTTTTCACTATATCCCACAAATATACACTTCTCTCCTCTATCATCTAGTTTATTTCTCAACTCTTGAGGTGTCAATGAGTATGCTACACATCCAAAGACTCTCAAATGTGCAATGTTATGCTTCCTTTTTCTCCAAGCTTCTTCTGGTGTTTTATTTATCACTTCCTTTGTTGGACATCTATTTAATATGTATATTGAACATGCAACCACTTCAACCCAATACTCATTTGGTAGATTTTTTGTTTTTATCATACTTCATGCCATTTCCATGATTGTTCTATTCTTTCTCTCAGCTACTCCATTTTGTTGAGGAGTGTACCTTGTTGTAAATTACTTCCTTATGCCATTTTCTTTGCAAAAAATCTGAAAATCATTTGATATATACTCTCCACCTTGATCGATTCTCAATGTTTGGATATAGTATCCACTTTCTTTCTCAACTTTTTCCTTGAACTCCTTAAAAATAGCAAATGCATCTTATTTATATTTCAAGAAATAAACCCACACTTTTCTACTGAAATCATCAATAAATGTCAAGAAATAAGTTTTTCCACTTATGGATGGTGTTTGCATAGGTCTACAAAGGTCTGAATGCACTATCTCATGTGGATGATTTTCTCTATAAGATTCTCCAACTGGAAATGCTTTCCTATGTTGCTTTTCCAATATGCAACTCTCACATGTCTTAAGTGGCTCTATTGGTGGCAGTCCATATACCATTCTTTTCTTGTGCAACAGTTGTAATCCTTTGAAGTTTAAATGCCCAAGTCTTAAATGCCATAACCAAGATTCATTTTTGTATGAAGCTTTGAAAGCTAACTCAACAACCTTTTGCAATCCTTGTGGCTCTAAGAATAGTTCACTTTGGATTCTAAGAGGAAACATCCTATTTTTTGTCATCTCAAGTTTTGCAATTAGCCTATTGCTTGGTTTCTTATCTAAAATCACACATTCACCATTTTCAAAGTATATCCTATATCCTTTTTGCACAAGTTGCCCAATGCTTATGAGATTGTGTTGCAATCCAGGAACATAGTATACATCAGAAATATGTTTCTCCTCACCTTGCTTAGTTTTTATGTTAATTGACCCTTTTCCCATGACTGAAACTCGTTGATCATTTCCCAATTTCACTTCTGATTTTATCGAATCATCTATTGTTGCAAACATCTCCTTACTCCCACTCATATGATTACTACAACCGCTATCTAAAAACCATACTTCATTGGAGCTCTCTTGTGCTACATTGCATGTTATCAATATGGTGTTTTCTTCACTAGTGTTGGGCTTGTTTTCATTTGTAAAATGTGCCTTTTGCTTATTCATGTCATATTGCCTTTTTCTACATTCTGATGCAAAATGCCCAAATTTATTGCAATAATGACATTGGATGTTGGATTTATCATACCTTTCTCCTTGATGATGGCTATAAGAATGGCTACTCCCCCTTCCTCTTGTTGGTGTAGAATGGGTATGTGGGCTTGATGCTGGTCTTCTGCTCTCAAATTGTGTATTTTCTCTTCCTCCTCTTGGTGTAAAACGTCCTCTGCCTCTGCTGTAATTTGATCTTCCTCTTGTTTTGCCAAATGATAGTTGAGTCTTGAATGCATTTTCCAATAATGATGTCCCTGATCGATTTAATATTTGCTCATGTACTAAGAGTGATCCCATTAATTCATCTACTGATAGCTGAGTAAGATCTTTGGCCTCCTGAATGGCTATTACAACCGGATCAAACTTTGTAGGTAGACTTCTAAGTAATTTCTCTACAATATTTTGATCTTCAATGGTGTCTCCATAGGATCTTATCTGATTTACTATTGACATTGCATGAGTGAAGAATGAATCTATTGAGTCTGAATCTTTCATTTGCAGATTTTCAAAATCCCTTCTAAGAATTTGTAATTTTGCTATTTTCACCTTGTCTATGCCTTGGTAAGCTGTTTGCAAACTTTCCCATGCCTGTTTTGATCTTGTAGCAGCTGAAACTTTTGGAAAGAGTGATTCCTCCATTGCCTGCTGAATGATAAACAATGCCTTAGCATCCTTCTTGTTTTCTTTCAACAAATCTTTTTTAGCTTGTGTAAGAGCCTGATAAGCTTGCTGGTCTACTGGTTCAGGAAACCCATTTTCAACCAAGTCCCAAACATCCTGGGAGCAAAACAGGGTTTTCATTTTTATGCTCCAATATTCATAATTTTTGCCATTGAAGATTGGAATCTGTGGTTGTGCAATGCTTCCACTTGTTCCTGCCATAATTTTTTAAACACCTTGCCTCCTCTGTTTTCTTTTCAAATCTCTTCAATCTTGCAAACCCTTGCTTTATGTGTGATGGCTGCAACCTTCAATATATATGATTTTTGGAATCTGCCAATAGCTACAATCTGTCTAACAGCTTCAACAAGACTACTGTTTTAATCTCTATTAACATCTACATTCAAGGGCCATCTACAAACAACGGGGATCTACACTCTTTTCTGGGTGGTACATTCACTTCTGCAAGTCTTCTTTGACTCAATCTTCAACTTCGCTGTTTACAATCTCCTTTCCCACTTCAATCCATCCAAGCTTTGCTCTGTCAGTAGCTCTGATACCACTTTGCTGGATAAAAATACAGAGACAAACTACAAACTGCATACAAGATAAGGAAACTAACCACAGATTCACAAACTCAAACATAATTGCATCATAGAGAGAAGAATATTAGAACAGATCAAAATTTGTATTAATGCCATATTCTTCATACAGAGCTGCCAGTGCTCTCTCTCTAACATGCCTTTTTTCATTCATCAAAAATAGAGTATATCACTTCTTTTACAAAACAGAGTACATCTCAAAGAGAACGGAGGAAGCTTCATGAATACGCCACAAAATATCGAAGACTCTAGAAACATTGAACAAGAAGAATGAAGAAGTAGAAAAAGAGAATAAATTAAATGAAGTTGAGGAAGCTGATGAGGAAATACAGGCAGGAGATTAAATTAGCTAAGCTGGAAGACACATCCGCCAACAATTTGATTTTTACATTTTTTGTCTACAATCTCCTAGCAAACACGATCGACAAGGCTTTGATACCAAATGAACAAACTAAAGCAAGCCACCCTGCACTAAAAGTGCTAAGAGATAAATAAACAGTGGATATAACAGTAGAGATTAAAACAATATTCAACTCAGAAAAACAGAGAACACAAAAAAAAATGCAACTTATTCATGCTTAATATAGCAGTCAATGATTCCAACATACTGGAAATTGCTGTCAAAAACATGACTCAAAAAAATGGAAAACCAAAGCATGCGTATGACATGCATTAGTCAATGTGCAGAAGACTGGCGAAGGCTGACAGCAAAAACGGTGAAATTAAGGATGATAATGGAGGCAGAAAACTAAAAAATAGATGTAACGCATTCTACATGGAGCTGCGAATGCATCAATTGTCAACAATGTGGAGTGTGTTTTACGTTAAAATTGGGTATGCTCTTTTCTGTAAATTTTATTATATTTTAAGTATTCCACTTTGACCATATGTATCATATGTATTGCGTGGCTATTTTATGCTTATGGCGTAGATAGTAGGTCCATTCTAATTACAGTGGAAGTGAGAAATATTTTTGTATTCCATTATGCAATCAAGGAAAAGGCCAAGATAGTGCGTTATCTTTGTCCTGAGGAGAAGACAGTGAAGGCAGACATGTTCATGCAACTGTACAACTTGAGGTTGCTTTGGCTTGCAGATGTTGTGATAGACGGACACTTTTCTTAGGCACGCTACTTTGGCGAATTGAGATGGAAGATTGACGAGATGTTCGTCAAGACGGCTACCTCCGAGAATCAACCTCAACAAGATTGTTATTCTGGAGGTGACCGATAGCCAGATAACTCATCTACGGGACGAAAAAACAGAAGAACATCCAAACGTAAGACATACTTATCTTTTTTTCCTTCATTAGTGCAAGAAAATTAAGGGTTTGGATTTATGCATGTCATGATGTTTGAACAGATAATGCCTGAGAAACTTAAAGTGCTTATTTTGAGGGGATGCGAGTTCCTGAAAGAACTTCCTGCTACACCAATCTATACCAAATTGCAGACCCTGGACTTGCACAATTGCCGATCACTGAGAAGCCTGCCCAATCCTATGGGAAACTTCCATAGCCTAGTTTCTCTAAACATGAAAGATTGTGGTGTTTCTTTCTTTCCCAAGGAATTCAGTAAGCTTTCAAATCTTCAAGAATTGGATCTATCTTGGTGTAAGAATTTATGCAATCTTCCCGCTAGTTTTGGCAATCTGACTCAGTTGAATAAACTAGAAATTCATCACAATGCTAAGCTTAGAGAGCTATCAGAATCCATTAGTGGACTAAAAGCTTTAGATTATTTAGATGTCGTGTACTCCCAGCTGTGTGACAATGGATTCCCAAACGGAACATCCGAATTATCTTCACTAAGAATTATCCATCTTGAGCATAATGCATTTCGCAGCCTTTCCGACGGCATTGAAAAGTTGAGCGAACTCTGGGAGCTGTATTTGGACGAATGCAGTGAGCTTTCTGTGTTAGCAGCGGTCCTGCCATCGCTGGAGATGATCTACGCCCGTCACTGAGTACGTCTTGAGAGATTATGCTACCTTTCCAGATTGTCAAATCTCAGTATAGTGGACATCAGCTATAAACGACATCTAAAGCAGCTGGCCGGTTTAGAATCTTTGCAAGGACTAATCATGTTGAAATTAATGGGGTGTGAAAATATGTGCACTGACACACTGGGAAGCTGCTTGCATGGTCTCAAATCCTTGAAGAGCCTTTTTATTGGTGGGCCCGGTGTCTCCAGCGATCAAATCCTATCTTTCTATAATTCCCTTGAGGTAAATTACATATGGTAAAACGGCCTCACTAAATATGTTGTCCGATATTAGGACCAGCAATTGCACCTTGGTGTGCAATGGGTACGCCGAAGAGGTGCGAAAGGTCAACCGGGGAAAGTTTTGGTATATATATATATATATATATATTTTAGTTCATACAATTGTGTAGTACATGATGTTAATTGGTAGGTCATTTAGCAAACTATGTTGTTTATGCAATAAAGGTCTCAATGAAGAAGTGAGTTTTGAACCAACTATGTATCAACTTATACGGATTCATACACAACTAAAATGAAATCTCTTAAGTGAGAAGATAACTTATTTTAAAATTATGAGAAGAAATTTTATTATAATTTGTTTAATCTTAATATAATTATTAATTAGGAAAAAATATATATTTGTAATAATAAAGTTATTATAGGAGTTTAGTTTTTTTTTCTCTCTCCACCTCTCTATATCTTGTCTCTATCTCCCTCTCCCTTTTCTCTTCCTCTCTTTTTTATCTTTCACTCTCTATATGTTTGTCTCTCTATATCAAATGACAGCAGTGGCTATCCAACCCTTAAAATGCACCTATGCATAGATGACCCCATAAACCATAACTTTAGTGTAAATTTCTCGATGAACTTGACTCCCCGTTCAACACTAGTTGCACACCAGTCAACTTCAATTCATTTTCGCATCATTGCCCACTAAATTGCTCAAAAAAATATTTAAAAAACATTAGATAACTAGGAGTTTACATTGGTTTTTTGTGTCCATTTTATTCAAACATTTTATTTATTTATTTTTGGTGCTGGTGTATTTTGATCTTCTTCTTTTTTTGGCACCAGTGTAATCCCCTATAGTCATTTTGCAATGGTGTTATTGCTACTGAATACTCATTAAATTTAAGCAAATATAAAAAATATAGTTATGCTATTAATAAAACTTATTTAATAAAGCTATATGTATTGCTATTGCTGCTAAAACATCCTTCATGTATTAAATATAATCAAAATGTCATGCACAGCCTAAACGTTAAATTATTCTCACTCAAAATCCACCCAAAGGAATTAGGTTTTTTTTCTATATTTGCTTACATTTAACTGAAGCATAGCGATTAAAAGGGGAAAAAATGAACACTCTATGAGGTAATGGGGTCATCTATACATAGGTGCATTTTAGGGGCTCAATAGCCGCTGCCATCAAATGACATACTACCTTGAGCATAACTCGTCAAGGACACATGTCATTCTTAAATAGTTGGCATCAAACAACTAGTCAAAAGTTAGTTTTCCTTTTATCTATCTCACTTTCCCTTTCCATATCTTATATTTCTCTCTCATTCTCTTTCTCTCTTGTGTATTCCTCTCTCTTTCAATTTTTGTCTCAACCTCTATTCTCTTGATCTCTATCTCCCTATTTTTCCCTCTCTCCATCTTTATATCTTCTAGTATAATTTAACTAATTATATAATCATACACTTTTATACTATTTGTAATATAATTATTTTCCTTAGTAAATGTAGAGTAAAACTTACAAGTAACTTAGTATATATATGTATATATATAATAAATTGGGTAAAATAGATGGTGTGTCTTCATATGATGGCAAAAAAGTGTTGGATAAGAAGGCTCCCAAGTAACATCAACGATAATGAATATTCTTCCATCGGATTTCAAATGGATGGTCATGTCTTGATTAGCAAAACCAAAGATGATGTTTAAAATTTAACTATAATATTTATTTAATTTAATGTAATTTGATAAAGGTTGTCCATTATTTTTGAAGCGAGGGATACTTAAAAAACATGATTTGATTTAATTTTAGTTATTTAATTTTGAAAAAAAAAAGATATGAACTATCCTTTCCAAAATGACAATATAATAGTATACTTTCAAATATTTTTTAAGTAATAAAATTAAAGTTATTTAAAAAATAATAATATATGATAATATTTTTTGTAAGATTATTTTAAAATTGTTACAATACTCAACATGGTAAAGAATATTCTATTACTTCTAAAGTAAATTAAATATTTATCTTTTTCAATGTTAAAGTACATTTTTTCTAAAGAAAAGTATTTAGTAATATATAGATATCTTAGATAAATCTACGTTACAGTATGGAATTAATAAATATAGTAAAAAAATAGATCATATATTTTATTTGTATTTTATTATTTTAAATAAAATATATATATTTATTTACTTTAAATTATATATATATATATATCTTAAATATCTTAAATATCTATCTAAAAAGACATAAATAGATTATACTATTTATTTATTTTTAAATGAAGATAAATTGTTTATTTATTTAATATTTAGTATATATCTATCTAAAATACACCAATATATCAATTTGGAGGTGCTTATATTAATTAGGTCATTATTTCTACTTTTATAAATGAAATAAATATTAAATATTAATATCTATGTATAGGCTAGTCAATAAATGGGAAAATAACATATAGTTATTTGTTCACTTAATAGTAAACTATTTTTTTACTTTATAAAAATATGGATATAAATTTTATATAGATATCTTAAACATCTATCTAAAAAACATAAATAGATTATACTATTTATTTATTTTTAAATGAAGAGAAATTGTTTATTTATTTTATATTTAGTATATATCTATCTAAAATACATCAATATATCAATTTGGAGGCGCTTATATTAATTAGGTCATTATTTCTACTTTTATAAATGAAATAAATATTAAATATTAATATCTATGTATAGACAAGTCAATAAATAGGAAAATAACATATAGTTATTTATTCACTTAATAGTAAACTATTCTTTTACTTTATAAAAATATGGATATAAATTTTGCTTTTAATAACATAAAAGATAGGTAGATGTATTTAATGAAAATTAGTTATTAATATTTATAGACTAGTATACCTATAAATTTTATTTTTACAACCATATTAGCTACCAATTTATAAATTTTATTTTTACTTTCATAAATGAAATAAATTGTGTATCAAATTTATATTTATTATAGATTTATTAGATGCAAAGATATCATTTTAAAGGTGGCATATGTTAGATAGATGTATTTAAATATTAAATATTAATATCTATGTATAGAAAAGTGAATAAATAGGAGAACAACATATAGTTATTTATTCACTTAAGAGTAGACTATTTTTTTACTATATAAAAACATGGACATAAATTTTGATTTTAATCATGTAAGATAGGTACATGCATTTAATAAAAAATATTTTTTAATATTTATAGACTAATCTACCTATTATTAGAAAAATTAATGTATAAGACACTAATTTTATTTAAAGAATAACTTTAATAAACAAGTAAATAAATTTTTTTTATTATAGTCATTGCGGCAAAAAATTCATGAAATGTAAGTAATGGAAGTAGTCGAAGCGCATTAATTGCTTATATTGGGTGAAATTTGTCTACCAATTAGATTGAAGAGAATTGAATTTTGAAATATGTTTTGTTATATAATTGGCAGGGCTACATTGATAATAGATTAA